>JARGXW010000696.1:0-71137 GCA_029204085.1 Mycena sp. CBHHK59/15
ATGGCCATCCTTACATAATTAGATGGACCAGCGGGTATCAGGGGTAACCAACAGACTTCAACAAATGAGGAACAAGTTGACAAGTTGAAGTGTCTGTCTAAAGAGACTAAGCTACACCTTCACCACATGACTGCAGAAGAAATTCACTATTTTCCCTGGCTCGAAACCTTGAGAATTGTGGACTACAAAGCGCAGATTCTGTGTGGATGTGATTTCAATATTTGATATCGCATATTCCATACTCTCAATGTGATACTTCCTTAGCAAAGTTTCACTGATATACTTAATCATGCAGTAATGAGGAAAAATGTATGTAGTACCAGATCAACACCAAATATGTTTAATGAGTGAGGACTTTCCCACCCCAGACTGAGCATCCTTCTTAGAGAGAGATTGAGTGTCAATGAAATGTTCAAAGGATGTGATGTGTGATGACAAGTGTTGACTGAATGAGGTGTTCATTCTGTGTGAAGATACTATAAAAGGCAATCAGGGCCGGATTTTTTTGGATTTGTCAGTCAATTTCAGCCCAAATTGGGACAATTTATGGTGTGTGATCCGTGAGGAGGGCCAAAAGTGTTCAGTTCACAGGTTCATGTGATGTATGATGTGAACACTTGGTCGAAACACTACAGTATCTTTAGTCATAAATGGTAGCGTACAAGTATCCATAGCAAACACCTGGACAACTTGAATCAAGCAGCTGGTGGACGAGGATGGAGTGGGATGACACAAAAGCTGACCTCTGCAGGGCAACAGCAATGCCTAATGCAAGGTTGTCCAGGCCGGTCCAGCTGGCACCAAGGTCTGGCTGTCAGGCCAGAAAAAAAAAGTACCCTCAGTATCTGGGTCGGAATCAGTTGCAAGACTACCTGGAGCCTTTGGACAGCTCTTTACATGCATGTACAAGGCTCAACCAAGTTTCCAAGGTGTTCTTTGGGCAGCTTATTACAATTTACCTCTTGGCTACCTCTTTCAATTTTAAGAATCCCACTCAACAATGGAACATTACAATAAAAAAAATGAAAAGTGTTTTCATTCAGATGAATCACTCCGGTATCAACTCTGTAAAATATTGATTGACATACTGAATTTAACTGCAAGTCACTTACTTGCATAGCATAAGATAAAGATACAATAAATAATTTCAGGGTGTTAGGCTACTCTTCGGAGAGGTTTTTCGACCGGAGGGAACGACCGCGGCCAAAGCGGGACCGGGACTTCGGCGAATTCCAAATATCTGCACGTGAATTATTACCCGATTTGGAGATCACGTGGTATGTAGGTTGGTTGAGAGGGTCGAAATTTTAAAAACGGCCCCAGTTATTTTATTGACAGATCAGAACACCCTTGGTTTATAAATAGTTTGCCAAACTGCACAAACTAAACAGAAATTTTAACGGTTTTTACCGTTTGAAAACATTTACAAATGGAAAAGGTTTGAACATTAAATGGTACAGTACACTACTTCAACTGCTGGGTCATATGCATGAAGTGTGTTCCAAAAGAATCCATGTGAGGCATCAGAACATTTATTTCGACTGAAAAGAGGTCGGTCTTTGAAAATGCGGCATGAAGCTGCTAAAATTTAGCACCAACGCCTAAAATGATACGCACTTGCTTACCTCGCGGCTTTCCCATCCTAAATAGTAGTAATTCAATCTATCGTCATTAGTTGCCGTGCTCCAGTGTCCACCCGTGAAGCCTTCGGCAAAATAACAATCCGTGAATGTCTTGTTCAAGGAATGCACAAGTTTTGCTTTGTCAGCGGCGCTGTTTACATGGAGGAAACACTGTATATCACTGTCAGACGACCGGTGCTGTCCAAAACAAGATTTCTCACCAGCTGGCACACGCGTGCTGTCAATGCCGCCCTGGGCAAACTCTCGTGATCGAAGGGCAGGTAGGACGATACTGGTTCTCCGCTGACATCCAAGGCCGCAACACATTTTCTGAACTCCTGTGCTTCAAGGGGTCCCTTATCCGCGGGCCACTCTTGGAGAATGTGTCAGAAGAATATCCAAGGGAAGCAGAAGAGAAGACAAACGGATAACCCAGAGTAGTGTATTTGGTGTGTCCATACAAGTGCCATAGTACTGCTCTTTTACCCCGCATTCGACGACAACTTTGCGGACTTGTGCAAACTCCGGCGAGTCAAGTGTGAACTCGGATTTCACAGTGATCTTGAGGATTTCTGAGACAATGGGAGGCATTGTGATGGGGAATGTGTGTTCAACTCGATGGCGTTTTCTCTTAAATCGGAAACGACACCTGTGTCGTAATCCGGGGGATCCAAACGACCGCTTCCCTGAGGTCGTAATCCGGGGGATACAAACGGCCGCTTCCCTGAGGTCGTAATCCGGGGGATCCAAACGGCCGCTTCCCTGAGGTCGAAGTACTTCCGAAAGATCGGGATGAAATGATGTCCGTACCCGTCGGATTTGATGCATTTGATGATCAATGTACGAGTGTCGAATTGAACGAAAAAAAAACAGTAATCTGCCCACGTTGACAAGTAATCATTACTTAATCAAGCTCCACATGGATCAGAGGTTGAACTCGGGTGCGCGAGATATAGGGTCCCGATTTGCAGCAGTTTTCAGTTAGAGGCAAATTACATCGAGGAAATCAGCGCCTGGACGCTTCAACGTGACCCTGCCAGATTGGGATATTGATGAGACACAGCCACTCCCTACGTCCCCCGCGTTTTGGTCCATGTCCTCATTAGCAACGGATCGCGCGCTTCCGGCGGAACTTTAGAGACGGATCTTTGAGATTTGTGCCTTCTTCCACCCACAATGTATGCCCGCACTCCTTCTAGTTGCACGCCGCGTTAAAATATGATACCTCCTTGTCTCTGCTTTGGGTTTTGTGTCCGAGGTGCTGACGGAATGTGCATGCAGGATTGAGCCTCTACTGTATCAAGTGCTCGCCATCTATGCGACTGGGTCAAAAGACCCAATTTTTTGGCATCCTTTGTATGCGCTCTACAACATCGAAGCCAGCGTCTTTCTTCAATGACCATGTTCGCCATGCATGCTTTATGTACTACCAGCCTGCACACGTCATCACCAAAATCTTCTCTGCATGCGCCGCCACGGTCAATCTTGCGCTCTTCTTCATGGGGAACCCACTCTCCTACGACTTCTCGGAGCACTGTCGTTGCGACGGTTGTCCGTCAGCCTGGCAGGTCTGTTCCCGAGTACTACGACGGCCTTCTCTCACCCGCTCTTCGCCCAAATAACTCGTCTTGACGTCCTCGACTGGGGTGATGAAGGTTGAGCAACTTGGTCCGGGCTGGCGCAAATTCCACGGTCCACCCATCTTTCCTTCCATGACGACCTTATCCAGCATTCTGTCCATCAAGGTGCCCAGGAGCACTGCAAATCACTCGAGGTGCTCGTTATCATGTAGTCGAGTTGAGCTTCCCTCCACGCCCCGGACCGAGAGCTCGGCACCGATCCGCGATTGGTGATGCTTGTGGTGACGGACCATCTGGAGGGCTGGGACACGGGGGCGCGGGGGAGCGAGGAGTATTGGGTCAAAGCGGACACTTGGGTGAAGAAACGTCGCTCAGGGGAGGCCAAAAGTGAGCGATCCTCGCTGTTGCAGAACGCCGCCCTAACCAACGTCCTCCTGAGGATCGGTGCCGCATTCCCTAACCGTTTTTTCGGTCGAGCATGGCTCATGAAATTTGTTCAGCTCTCGATGTTTTTCCTGTAATTTTTTGCGTTATTAAATCCTCGTTCAAAAATGCTACTGAGAATGGAGACTGTACATTCCCTCCGGTATACCTGAATAGCCGGCCACACATACAGTGTTCATGGTAGTACGTATGACAGACTGACCATGGGATATCATCGCCCGTCGAGACACCCGACCTCAAGCTATGTTCCAATCGGCTGGGCTTCGAGGCAATTCCCCATTTTCTGACACATTTGACAGGCTCACTCGCACATCATCGCCCGCCCCTGCCCTTTCTCTTGCATCAATTCTCTCGTTGTCAACGTCATTGGAACGTCGTATGGACTTGTTGCTCGTGCTTCGCCTGCGGAAATACATAATGCATCAAGCTACTGTTATACTATTTTTTGACATAGCTCCGGCACCATGTGGTCATTCCTTTCTCTTACAAGCGCGTAATTCGGGAAGCCGATTGGGAAAACTAGTCCGGGTGCGGGCTCTGTCACGAGCATATCTCTCAGACAGTAAGCCCTTCCTCCGCGGTTGTGTGCGACTCCAGCCAGGTCTTATTGCAAGCAATTGCTAACCTCCATCAATTATCTACTAATCTACGCACCTGGACGCAAGAGACGATCCGGCTGTAGAGGTGGTTCCCGTGTCACCGAATTGGGACGTCGCACTCGGTGGTAGGCGGGGAGTGCTCGCCGCCCGTTATCTCACTAAAACGGAACATCGACATGGCAAATGTTATGTTCTCGAGCCCGCGTAAGAAGAGGAAAGTTGAAGTTGTTCTCCCAAATGAAACAGACCTCGACAAGCTCCTGATCGCCACATTGGCTGCTGGGAAAGACGAGGCAAAGAAACTGCTAGACCTCTACGGTCCCGTACATGTAGTCACAACTCCTGTCAAAATGACAATCCACGGTTCCTGTTTGAACGCCGGCAAAATCTCCGCCTCGGCTGGAGCTGCAACCTATTGGGGACCCAACGCGCGCCGCAATAGATCCGCGAGAGCATGGGGAGATCAAAGGAGTCCCAGGGCAGAACTTCTCGCTGCAATATTTGCTCTAGAGAGCGCAGAAACGTACAAGTCGCTGGAGATATCAATACGTTCCGAATACGTGATTCGGTCCATAACCCATGGGGCGGCAGAGAATGATGCCTGCGGCTGGAGATGCCCGAACGGGGACCTCCTGAAGCGAATACTGGCGCTCATCAAAGCCAGATCGGCACCACTTCACTTCTGTCATCTAAAACGGCCGACGGCCGACAATCTGAATGGTCACCTTTCAGAAGCGATTTCTCGGGCTCGAAAGGCGTGCGACTTACCGCGCTCAGCGGTACCTACCGGCGAGACTCAGGGTGGAGCTGTATGTTTGGAACAAACGGTTAATCTGCCGAATATTCCAAAAGTTACTGCGGACTTGCCGAATAATTCAGGCTCGGCGGACAAAGTGGATAAGCCAACGCGCAAGTCATTCCCCTTGGCGCACAGAGGCCGGGATAAATTGGTTGCAATGAAGGATGCCAACCGCAAGAAGATTATGGAGGCTCCGAGCAGAGCGATATTTTGGAAGGAGATCAAACGACTTGCTGATCCGAAACCCGCTCCGATATCCGTCTCCGCGGCCGGTCTGAAGGGTGTGTTCGAGAAGAGACTGAACCCTCCAGAGGTCCTTCCCCCGCAATTCGACTCTGCGCAACATAAGATCAATAAGATTCTTGCGAGTCTGATGCCCGAGAAGACCGAGGACACCACACCCGAAGGAGGATATACAAGATCGAGTGCGCACATAGATTTGATATGCGGCACATAGAGATGATTTGCGGCACATTGCGCAAACGCGACACATTCCCATTTTGGCTATGTGCCGCACTTGACGTAAGCTCGGATCACCGTAGCACGTGCCAACGGAGTGCGCACATAGATTTGATGTGCGGCACAGATGATTTGCGATTGCGCAAACGCGACACATTCCCATTTTGGCTATGTGCCGCACTTGACGTAAGCTCGGATCACCGTAGCACGTGCCAACGGAGTGCGCACATAGATTTGATGTGGGCACATAGAGATGCGATTGCGCAAACGCGACACATTCCCATTTTGGCTATGTGCCGCACTTGACGTAAGCTCGGATCACCGTAGCACGTGCCAACGGGTGCAACAAATGTCTTACCACCACCGCCCCGCACCAGCCCCCTACGCGACGCGCAGCTACCGACCTAACAGGTGATCCCCATGCGCGCGCCGCGCCATGAGGATGCTCCCCCTCGAATGCCGCACGGGTTTGCTGCTAGCGTGCGGAGAAGGTGTGTTGGCTGCGCGGCTGACGGGCGCCTTCGAATGAGCCGATTCCCGACAGTTCAGGTTGGCGTTTTCAAGCGTGACGGTGTAACGGGCGTGACCCGAATCAGTCCACGCCATGCATGCGCAAACAGGCCACGGAAAACCGGCTGGGTGTTGAGCAGTTCCTTGAGGACAAAGCTGTGACGGGATCCTTCCACAATCTTCACATCCTCGAAATCGCTTTCGCATACACGCATGCATCACGGCGTTCCCTCCTATCCACGATTTAACTATCAATATCAAACAGCCGTGCTATGCGGATGTTATACCCGCGACGCCGCTTGCCCCTCATCTTCGCAAATACATCGGTGCATGCCTCTCTTTCTCGGCGGATCGGCACCCAAGCAACTCGTCTTCCCTCATGGTAGCGCTGCGGACCTGCTGCGGACCCTGAAAACCACTAGGCGTCCCGATTCCCCCACATCGCTTTCGATGGGACTCATGGGAGTCGCCTACATAGATGCGTCAGCGAGAACGGCCTTACAGGACCTGCTCGCCCACCTCCACAACCTCACTGATCTCATCCTCTCCCCGTCCGCGGGTTGGTACGCGGATGCGCTCTCGGAGCCGGTACGCAGCCCCGCTCCCCTCATTCAATCAATCGAACCTGACACCTGATTGACCCACAGACGCTGTGTGCGCGGCCGGTGCAGATTCTTCTGGTGCCCAAGGCTCGTGAGTGGTTCGCGTTCCGGTGGCGTTTGGACTGCGAGCGACACGGCACGATGTTGTCCCCCTCGAGGAGACGCTCCTCTCCGAGGTGCCCGGCCTGCAGTGCGTGTCTTTCCCGAGGTGCTCCCGCGAATTCGCAAGGCAGGAAAGTTAATCCGACTCTAGTCGACCGATTCGACGGGCGAAAGCTTGTCTGGATGATGTTGACATTTTCTTCGTTTTTTCCCCCTTCACTCTTTGTTGTAGTATCCCCATATCCATGCCATCTTCGCCCATCCGGTTCTCAAGCATCCGATTCTCAAGCATTCGCCAAAATTCCTTGGGGCTGCCCAGAACATCTACGTCCACCCATCCTCAATATTCGGAGCCATCGGTCTTCACTCCACTAATAGTACGACACAACGACGGACCCACCCACCAACGCTATCACCGCCCCGCTCGACGGTGACAAATACATACGCTCCCATCCGCGCTGCCGCTTCATCACCGTCCGCGTGCGCGCCCACTCTGCACCCGCCCGCGCACGTCGTGCATCCACGATCGCGGTCCCTGCTCCTGGCCGCTCCTCCTCATCGTCCTCTCCCGCGTTCATGCAATATCCGGAGTACGAGATGCACGGGCTGGAGAGCGCGGGCGCAGCGCGCACAGCGGATGCCAGTCGCCACTCGAGCGGCCCGGCGGGGGACGTGGGGGGTGCGAGACTGTACGAGAGCAGTGCCGCGCGCGGCCCATGTACAGGCGGGCCAAGCCCGAGGCTTTGGCCCACTCTCGCTGCGTGCGACTGCGGGGGCGCCTCCGTTGACTCGTTCTCGCAAGCGTAAACGGCGACTCTGTAGGTGTCTCGGTGCAGTGGGCTCGCGAAGACCGATAGTGTGAGATACGTGGTGGTGTTGCAAAGGGGCTGGTTCTCAAACTCCAGCCGTTCGTGGGCGGCGAATGGAATTTTCTTTGAGGAGAGCTGGTTGTTGAGGCTAATTCCCTCGAGTGTGTTCCAGTGTGGGGCGAGAGAGCTGAGTGCGGTGACGGCGAGGAGTTGTTGGTGAGCGGGTGCGCCATCCGCATATGTGACGACGATATGGCCTGGGAGGAGAACTGCCTGTGCCTGAAGTGAAAAGCCGAACGTGAGTGCTATGAGCGCTGGACGGTTGAAAGATCCACACCGTGGAATATGACCGGCCGAAGTAATTGAGAACGACGTACGTCTGCGCCCGCCAATTCACGAGCAGGAAGATCATCTGCACGGGATTGGAGGGCTGCAGCGCGAAGACGAAGAAGTCCCCGAGAATGCTGGACATCCAGCGCTCGAGCCTGGTCTTCAGCTCGAAGCTGAAGACCTCGCGCGATTGGCCACTTGTGAGGTCTACTTCCTGCACGGAAATATCCCTGTCCGAATGTCAAAAACTTATTTAGCCAGCAGCGATGTCAAGAACGTACGGGCTCCCCGAATGATCTATGGGCAGCAGGAGCAGGCGCGCGGTGTCGCCCCCAGCGACCAAATCGATTGACCAGGTGGTAAACGGATAGTCCGCAACGTGCGTCCAGATATTGCGCCCCGTTCGGACTTCACAGATGCGCAGGTCCTTCCTGGTTCGAAGGACCGTGTACCTGCCGCCCGGCAACAGGCGGAAATGAATCAAGTCGTCTGCGTTTGCACACATGTTGAACTTCAGCTGCCGGTGCAGTGCTGGACGAGAGGAGGACGCAGGCGACCAGCTGGCGGGCCCGGCGACAACGCGCTTGACCTCCGCGATAAGGTCCTCAGTCGAACAGGTTTGGAGCTCTTCTGCAGGAGGGATATCCAGCAGCGCGCGGAAGGCAAGATCCTGGGCCAAGGAGAGCCAGAGTTGCTTTGCTAATGCGACGCATCGGAGAGATTTGTTGACCTAGGGATATTTACCTCGGGTCTCAAATGCGGGTAGCCAGCGTACGTACCGCAGAAACGGAAAGGGCGGTGTAGACGTCGCATGTTGAAAGTATCTTGAGGAGAACATCGTCCCCGAGGGCCTGGAGGGGCATGGAAGTCTTGCTACGAAGCCGTCGTGAAGGAAGGGGGTAGATATATGCTCACGTGGTCCACACCGCCGCAGTGCGCGGATCCAGATGTGGGAAAGCGCCTATAATAAAATACAGCCTCAACCAATAGCATTGCGCCTCGCACAATTTCGGAGATATCTAGCCTCCATATGTCCTCGATTCGGATTATCCGTTCTCTTAACGAAATCTTTCAACCCCCGCACAATCTACAACTTTTCGCTGAGCTGAGTTGATCGGATATAGGAATTCGAACGAGGCTCGCCGTCCCCTGGCGATCTTTCGCAGTCCAAGTTCCTCTTGGCTCCTCCCACCATCATCTCCAAATCAAAGTACGCCGATAGCGTGCCCAGACACTCTGCCAAGCCAACAGCGCTGCAGCAGTTCTGAGAGCTTTGGAAGCCGTGATTTTCCCCATAATACTGGTGGTCAAATGTGTGAATACTGTCCTCCAAAGATCTAAGGTGTTCCTGTCTCGAGCTTGTTTCGAGGTCCTCATTTTCCACTAACTGCTTCTCTGTTTTCCCTTTAGCTCTACCGCGGCGAGTCGTGAGATTGCGTCCGTGAGCTCGGCTACGGGGTTATGGAGAAGTCCAGGGACCGTAGTGTACAATAGTGCCTGTACACTCAGATAATTCCTGGGCCCCAGTGTTCCTAAGCGGGACCGTGCCGTGTAATTCTACCTACCTACCTACCTACCTACCATCCGCTGCACATCTCCATTCGTAATTGATGCGCAGCCTCCGCCGCAGGGATGCGTACAAAAGCCGGGCTTGGTCAATCGGGGGGCAGTTATAGCTCATAACCCTTCAGTATTCTTTGTGGTTTTCCTTCTGGGGTTTCTGGAACATTTCCATATCTCCGTCCACGACTTTCCGACTGGTTTGAACAGGCTGTTATTAATATCTCATTTTCCGGGACCTGGTGCTACCTGTTGGTGTTTGAACTTCCATCAAATCGAGCGTCTGGCTTGCCACAATCATTTCAGGCCTCAACGACGTCTGTTGGCTTTCCTCTAAGCTAACGCGGAGTCCTTATTTTACTGTCACTGTCCGGTCGTCCTAGACTCTTTTGCGGGCCTGCGGATGCTCGTGTCACTGAATCATTGAATTGCGGCGACTGATTTGTCCCTGCGCCCGTTCTTTCTTCAGGCCAACAACAGTTCTCAAATTTCATGTGGAAACCCTCCTGGATCTCCGGTTTCCACTGACCCATGTTTACCGGGTGATCTCAACGTCTCTTGGAGCATCTCACCTTCATGAATTTGGCGCTGCGAGCTGAACGGATGCATTTACATTCTCCTGGGGTTGTATTCCTCAAGGGGTCAAAAGGGGTCAACGGTCGAGTTAATACCAAGTCTCAAATCGAACTCAAGTTTAATTTATCAATCAGTGAATTTTGTAGCCATTGCCAAATTATTGAAGCACGCCGCGGAGTGAAGCGCAGGCACATCTCGTCCATAAGAAGGATAATATCTTGTGCAACAATCTTCCCCGGCTTTGCTTCGACTGGATCGCTATGAGCTGAGGGTGCTTCATCGTCGATATATTTGCGTTTCGGGCCCACTGTTGAGTCAGCCGGCGCCGCGGCAGAGCCCCATGTGTGCCAACGCGCCGTGCCGCAGTGTGCCGCGGAACTGCTGTAGATTTCGGCCACGATCGGCGGGTTCTGCAGCACCCGGAACACCGGTGGGTGGAATTTTGCACCAGCTCCTCCTCGGGTCGCGGTGAGAGTATGCATAGAATATAAAGACGAAGAACAGGTTCAACATTACAGCCGTTTGCAGAACTCAGGGCGCGACCTTTTTTTTTTTTTTTTTTTTTTTTTTTTTTTTTCCTTTTCGAGACATTTTTGATCGTTTGTCGCTGAACAGTTGCTCTGCCCTCAAATCGCGTCCGTTTTCTCCGGGAGTATGCGCATTCGATTCACATCAAAAATCGCAGCACATGGCCCTTCAGAATTTTCCTGGGGCCCCGTAAACGATTTTCTGGGACAGATATCCGTCTTTCACGGTGTTTCTACGCAGAACACGCCTAACTTTGGTTATAGTGCCCTGATCGCCATAATTATTTGATATGATGGACTTGTATTCCCGAGGAATGTGTTTCTAGAAGGTCTCAAAGTGGCTGCAACAACGAGATATTTATCAAAAGCTCACGCATGATCCAGTAGTCATACAACTGTCATACACAGTACTGCTCCATCATAAATATGTATTTTGAAATTCTGAAACCAGTGACCTCTCGGGATCACCTGAAAGAACATTTTCTTGGTTCTACTTTGTCTCTAAATTTTGTGGCCAGAGCCTTAAAGTTATCGCTGTCACGGTTTGGTCATGTGACCGCTCATGATAGAGCGCCAGTCACTCTCTATTAGAGAGTGACTGGCGCCTATTTTATTGGCCTGAGCCTAGCTGTTTATGTGGAAAGAGACACGCAGCAGCGGGATAAACTTTGTAATTTCTGATGGGGGCCCCAATCGGTACATAAATCTCGCTCGTGCGCACCCTACAATTTGTTGCAAAGTTCGCCAAGACCGCTGACTGCCGCTGCACAGACTTGTATTTTATGTCTTAAACACTCTAACCACCAGGAATGTGGACTTGTTTCGGTGCAAAACGATGTATCAACGCTCCTACTACATGCGTACTATCGGTGACTGGTTAGTCGGCCACCTTAGATTTCATTGGCAATTGCTGGACAACCTCATTGAATTTGGCCGGGGTTTGGGCCTGGAATCAAAGGTACACATCCTACGAGTCGTGTGTGTGATACAACCTGGCCCAATTTATGCGACGTCCCGATGCAGCCGTGAATTTCTTTCCGTTGGCATGCCAAAAAAGGCAATAAACACCTTAGTCGGCCACCTCGCTAAATAAGCCCCCGAGGGCCGGACTGGGGGCAAAATGTATCCAGATTTAAACATCAGGTCTTTATTCAGGATTTAGCATAGTCTGCGTGTACATATGAGCTATAGGAAGGGTATACAAACGTGTCTTTCAAGGCAGCGGGTTCACTGGGATGGCAAGTGTCAACAAACCGAGGGCCTAGCCAGAGATAGTGAAGGCATAAGCCCAAAGTAATTGGTGGTTATGCTAATAGGATGTATTTGAACATAATTGGCTAATAACTTCCATCCCTAGACTCCAACAACTTCCCAAAAAATATCATACTTCCGTGACACCGAAATTGGGTGATTTTGGGTAATGGTCCGCGGTGAGAGGGGATTTAAATAGTTAAAAAACGGATGAGCATTCCAGGATGTCCGAAAGCAAATCGAGCAGTCCCATTCCAAGCGCCAGACACGGAGCGCGAGTGGTTCTTGAGATATGCGGGGGGTCTGCTTGAGCCAGTCAAAATAGTAGCCACATGTTCTTTGGTGTCCTGCGCAACCATGTCCTCTTGTCTGGTGATATGAAGTATCACAGGTTGATGCCCGGCATCATGGCAGCATAATGGGCCCAGGAAGTCGTGCAACGGTTCAGAATTGGTGGAGAAACACGTGTGGCGAGCGTCGGCCGAAAGGCTAAGTTAAGAAATGATGGTTCTCACCCTTCGAATTCCGATCAGATATCGCGTAACTTTTGATCCGCACATCATCTTGGCTTGAAATTCGGTATGAGAGGTCTCCCAAGGTTGTACTTGGCCCCTCGAGATCAAAGTCCTATAGTTCTCAACTCCTTCATGAGATATTCACAGGTGGCCGACTAACTGGGGGTGGCCGACTAACCCGTCACCGATAGTACATGCCATGCAAGGTCATCTAGGGAGCTCAACACCGGTTGAACATGTGCCGCAAACGAGACTGTCGTAGAGTGCCGCAGAGATTGCCGCAGCGGCAAAGCAGCAGCAAAATCCCTTTGCCTGTACAGATTCAATTTCAACACCACTTTTCTTTCTACATTTTACATCTCGTCACTGCTAGCGTTGCCTTATCCATACGGTTTGTCCCAGTCATCACTGTGAGTGCTTTCTCCTTTAATTCTTGTCCGGCGTTAACCCCCATTCCGCGTACTGCACTCCCCACCCACCAGAGATCGGGCCCCAGTCAGCGTCGGGGTCGCGCTTGAAAGCCTTTGGTGCCCACTCCGCGGGCCGGGCGTACCTGCTAATACTACGCTGCGCCACCATTTTCAAGCGCGGGGCGTGTATGAAACGCAACTCGTCGTCGGTGGGGTAGCGCAGGGTGGCGGTCACGCCTGCGGAAATGAGCTGCGGGGTGATGTCGACCTGCTGCTCGCGCGGGAAAACGACGTGCAAGCGCGAAAGCGGTTGGATGCCGTCGGCTGCCCGCCGTGCGTGGATCAAAGCCAAAAGCTCCTGGTCAGAGCCGACGTCGAGGCCGAGGGAACAGATCCTCTCGAGATGAGGGCAAAGGATCGCGGCGGGGACCTGGGGTGGCGGGCTGAGCAATGTGAACAATTCACAGCCAATTACACCGTTGTGGGCAAGAGATTCCCGAGGGCAGTGGAGAAACAACTTTTGTAGCATCGGAAAACGACGCAGGCCCTCGGCGAGGGCGTCCATCGAGAATGATGTACTGAGGCTGAGGCTTGTCAGCTTGTCGGGAGCATGGAGGGAAGCTAAAACTCCTATTGGATCCCCCATGTCATGGAGATACTCGAAGGACTGTAGATTCGGTAGAACAATGTGATCAAAGAGACGGGTGTTGTCCTTGTAGGTATTATCGATAACGCATAAACGTTGCATGCGCTCCATATAGATTTGATTCGAAGTTGGCAAGACGTCCTCGGGGCGATGAGATGTTGCCAATGTACAAGTCTCGAGGTTGGGACTTTGTTGTAACATGGCGAGTGCTTCCGCCAACAAGATGTGCGGGAGGGATAGATGGCATAAATGGTCCGAGGATATGAGAGCCTGAAGGCCGGAGGGATACTTGAGCGATACGGCTCGAATGTTCTTGGCACGAATGAAGGAGAAGAAATCCGGGGTGTCTTGGTCACCCCTGCCTCCGACGCCAATAACAATGGTCCTCAACAAAGTAACATCGCCTTCGGAGAGGTCCTTGAGGGGTTTGCAGTGCTCAAACGATGGAAGATCCAATCGCATGTGTTCCCATCGGGGGGAACATTTGATGAGGGTCTGGAGGATCAACGGGGGTTTCCGCGTGTCATTGGACATCGAAGAATAAGAGATTGAGAGAGGAAGCCCAGTGGCACCACCCGAACGCTTTAACCAGGATTGCACTCCCTTGTTCAGTCTTGTCGAGTTGAACAGGAAACTGTTATACGGCTCCCGGAGCTGCAGCGACGTCCAGAGCCGTGGCATCGAAAGCGCCAAACTTCGCCACTCCCTACAGATGTGGGTAAGGAGCAGGGGCGATTCTGTGCAAGTCATGGAGGCGTAATCGTGTGGGAGTGAGGCGGTGAATATTTCCTGCATGATATCGTGGGGGAGTCTACGCGCTCCGGACACCAGCGCCAGATGTGAGTCGATGAACTCCGCTAACCGATCGCGTTTGCGAGTGAGCTGGGCGAAAGTTGCCCGCAAGCGGGCGATCTCTTCCGTGGCGTCCTCAAGCTCTTTCATTGGAGCGACGACGAGATCGCGGATGCGCCGACATTCGTCGTCAGAAGGCACAAAGTTGGTGTGCAGAAAGTCCTTGTACGGTGTGTGTGTGCTAAGGAAAAAAATCAACTGGATGATTAGTTTCATATTGAATAGAATCCTACTGGGATGCGCCCGAAGACTGGGGAGCACGATGAGCCGACATTGAGTAGGTGATGGTTTTGGTGATGGTGGTCAGCAGCCAAGAAACAAAACATGACCGTCACATCACGGTGGCCACGGTCAGGTGGTGTGATGCTTCTCGCGTTTGTGACGGCGTATCCGCTCGCCGCGTTATTCAAGTAACTCAAAAGAGGCCGCTTCATCCCCGATTGGTTCACTTCCGATCTCCTCAAAGTCAAATACTGTGAGTACAGAAACAATGCATGCGGATGGAAATGCGCAAATGGTGACATTCTGAAAGTTGTAATCCAATGGATCAAATAGGGTGTTTCATAATTAGAATTTTGACCCCAACTTGTGCCGCAACTCGGACCCCAACTTCAGGTCAAGTTGGGGCACCAAATAGTTCAGGAAATGAAGTCGGAAGTCAAATTGTGCCTATACCCACGATCTGACATCCAACTTCGACCCCAACTTGATGCCCCAGCTAACTAAGATGTACTTGACATACATAAGTCTGGGAGAGAGAGAGAAAGACAGCACGCACATGCATGCTCCGATCTTTGCTTCTCGGTGAGTGAGACTCCAGAAGAGGACGGATCCCCTTGCTGAAATCAAGACTCAAAAAAGGGTGTGGTGGGTGGGCCGAAGTTCTGTGCTGACTGGGAGTGTCGAAGATTCAAAGCTGTACACTCCCTTAGTCAGCACTTATTGAGCTCTGTCACTCGCAGGCTCTTGACGCGCTCAATCTCAAGCTAACTAAGACATTCACTTGACATACATAAGTCTGGGAGAGAGAGAGAAAGACGGCACGCGCATGTGTGCTCCGATCTTTGATTCTCGGTGAGTGAGACTCCAGAAGAGGACGGATCCCCACAACTGAGTGAGCCCATGCGAACGAACAGCCGTCTTCAACAGAGACGACTCCCCCGAAGCAAATAAAAACTATTGGCAGAGGAATTACATGTTAGCTAAACGAGAGATAGAGTCCTTCATTGACTGTAGCTTGTCCATAGCATCGCCAATGAATAAAGGAAGAATGTCCTCGATATTCCGCCAGTACAGCAAGAAGGCCTTGGACGACCAACGGCCCTGTTTCATCACAATCCAAGGGTCAACGCCCGACAGAAGCAAGTCCGTAGTTCTGCCAATGCGGAAACCATGCCCATACAAAGCACCCATGCTGGCATTCATCCAAATGGCATTACACTGGGCCATAAAATCCCGTGGGTGAGCGGGGTCCAGCCAGTAGCAGTTTTGTATGTGAACAAAGGGGCATCCAGCAGAACATTCGCATTCACAATGAGGTGGTGCTCGACCGTGGCCATGGTGTCAACGGCATCAAAAGTCTCTGTCAGAAATAACCAATCGCCGAGCGCGAGTTTGGTCTTCATCCACAGGAGTTTGTACCTGATGGCTTGTGCGCATTGGAGGCAACTCCACGCTTCATTTCACATCCCCGCGAAACATTGAGGGCTGGTGTGAACAATGTCACCGAATCAATCAAAAGTTCCCCGAGCTTTGCACAACCTCTCCAGGCAGAGCAAGCAACCGCCCAGATAACAGAATCAAGGGTATTCGACAAGTTGAGGTGTTGTCGTAGTATAAGCATGTGGTTGAAGGAAACGGGATCACGAGGTAGGCGGCATGATGATGCTGGTGCTAACTTGGAGACACCTTTTTTCGTACAACATAAAATGTCGCCGCCTCGCCAAGGTGCCCCGTTTAGCTCATGCCATAGTTGTAGACCGGACAACCAGGAAGACACAGTACCCGCGGCAACCTGGCCGGCACCCGAGGACGAAATGAATAAGGACAGGAGGGCCTCGCTGGCAGGCATGCACAAGTTCTCAGCAACATTATGCTGGTCACAGAAATGATTGAAGCGCAGCAAGCCGGCACCATAGTTCCCTCGGGTATCAGGCTCCACTGAAGCAAGAACGACATCCTGCCATTTTTGAATCAAATTTGACGGAAACTGCGCAGATAAGGAGGATAAAGAGTAAAAGGAGAACAGTGTGCACCACGCCATGAGACGGTCCCGTGCGAGAACAATGGGACGAAGAGGGGAAGGGGCTAAAATGTTTTTGGGGTTTTTTTTTGATTTTCTAGGTCCTTGGTGGCCATGTCCGGGTTGCGACCGAGAAGGGGGGACTGAGCCCTGCCCACTCGAACGTGCTGCACCAGCTCCAACTGGTGAATTAGCTAGTGCTAACTTGTGCATTCAGACAAGAAGGGGCGAAGCTCATCAGTGAGCGCTTGCACATGCAAGAGATCATCCTGGGACCCCAAGACACTGCGGGAAAAGGGGTCGGCAAGATCCGAAGCAGACAGAACATAGACAAGCGTGATTGTTAGGTTGTTGGGCATGAGAATGGAGGTGATACAACGAATCAAATCGTTGCACGACTCGTTGCGTGAACAACCCTTCTTGTATGCATCGATGACGGAAGTGTTATCACAATGCACAAGCAGGTTGGCATCCTGGATGCCCTGAGACGTGATCCAAGTGGATGCGAGCTCGACAGCAAGCGACTCGAGCCAGCCGATGTCATGACCATCAGTCTTCCAGCCAGGAATAACCTCCCACACTGCCCACTTCCCCGCAACGAAGAGTCCAATGCCCCAATCCGTGGACGCGTCGACCCATACATCAAGATCAAGATTAGCACGCGGCTGGAGCGAGTGGGAGAAGCTGGGGATATCCAGAATGTCGAGCCACCAACGAAGGTCATTCTTGACTGTGCTTGAAATATGATGGGCTACGAAACAGTTGTGAAAACCGGACATGAGGTGGATGGAAGGAAGGACCGGCCATCACGATAAACAAAACAGGTGTGCTGCAGAGTCCCGTGAACGGATTGGACGTCGGCCAGTTTGACCTTGGGCAAGGTGAGAAAATGAGAAATCTTGGCCCGATACTTGAGCCGTTTCGTCTCTGACAAGTAAACACACTTGCTCGGCAGATGCCAAACAAACCCACCATACTCGGTCAACTCCGCGAAATCATGCCCCTTGTCCACCAAATCATTCCAGGCTATGCCAAGCAGGCCAGAAATTGCAAGGATATCCGCAAGGGAAAACGAGAACAGGTAGTTGATTGAGCCGTCCGGCAGGGTCTCGCATGAACATGGTAAACATAGGAAAACATAATCGTCGACCCATTTGGCATTGTTCAGCATGTCTCGGGCTTCAAGAATATCGAGGAATGCATCTGCCATGGTTCCCTGAACATTTCCAGAGGTGCGCAGCCCAAACGGGAAAACGTGGTCTGGCCAGATTCGATCCTGCCAAAGGATTGGCAAAGCCCATTTGTGGCGCGGGGCTACGGCAGAGCAACAGAATGCATGTTTCTGGTCAAGGCTTGCGACCTGAGCACCAGGAGGTGCGTGTGCAACCTGGAAAGGCAAGACATGATCAGACATATTCATAAACATACACCACAAGCAGAATTCATGGACATCATAAGGCGCAAAAATAGCCATGCATTCACTTGGGGGTAGAGGGCCGTGGCTGCGCCCGGCAGGATCTCGTACTTATATTTTTTCCCACCATGCCGATTACGCTGCTTAGTAAGCTGGCCATCCTAAATCCACCTGGACATACACGGCAAACCCGGAAGTCATCAGAATCCAACGATCTGCCAAACCGTTGGAATCCAATGTAAATTGAGTGCCGAAAATATTGTTTTTGATTAATCAAGCCCACTTCTTGCATTCAAAAAATATGAAATAGAGTGTATTTGCACCACCCATTTTCTTTTCGCCATCACTCGTCGTTTAAACCGACCCAAATGATTGATGTGATTTCGATGAGGCCCAGGCAGACCAGGCTGTGTATTTACTTCGGCAGGTCCAGGGCAATATTGAAAATTTGCTGGGGGACTTGGAAGGAGGTATATACTAGACTTATTAATGTTTGTACCCTCTGAATGAGCCTACGGGCAGGCATGGGACGCGACGATCTTAGCCGAGTCACGCCTGCCATATTCAGTTACACATCGGAAGTAACGATCAAGAAAAGTGGATTTCCGACTTGCTGGAAAGCGATGCTCAAGGACAGAGATGGTGTCAAGCGAGAGGCAACATTCACCGTAGTGGGTGCACTCCTGTGAAAAAGAACAAGTAAGGTGTATATTCAGGTGCACAATGCGTAGCAACTGACGATCAGGACAGATTGTCAGCCAGGAACGTTAACTATATCAGACAACATGCATCTATTGTCGGCTTTGACATTGAAACCTTCAATAAAGCCATTCAGAGTATTTTCAATGTCGCATACCACGTGGAGCTCACTTTCGACGAGGCGGATGTAACGCCTTGGGAACGTACTGCGATCAAGGATGAAGCCGCTGGACAGCCACTTGATGCAGCGTGTTGCTATTTTACTTTCGCCAAGGTTGCGCCAGCAGATCAGCTGGCAGAGTTTCACCGCAAAGTCGACCCCACCAAAGTTCTTGGAAAATGCTAGGTAAAGGAATCTTACACTGCATCGACAATGAAGTGTCATATCTCACGCTAGACGGAAAGAGGTGAGTGCAGTATACTCAATTAGGCACATAAACTGACAGCTAACAGGCTATTGAACAAGGACCCGTCGGGGTTTAGGATTGGAGATATTGTCGAGTTAGGGTTCTCCGTGGTTGCCTTCAAAGGGCCAAGGGACTCGAGGAATGTGGTTAAATTGGTAATGTGTTCTTTGACTTTCTTGGATGGAACTATAACCAGGGTGAGCAAGCACTACAAATAATTAGCCCGGTAAACTCACAACTACGTAACAGACCGCTCGCGTTGCGCGAAACATGGACGAGGGTAAGATGCCCACAATGGTCAAGTATGAGAAGCTGAAGCAAAACACAAAGAAAAGGGTGGCTTATGAAGACGAGGACAGCGAGGATGAAATGGTTGGATCGGCTAGAAAGAAACTGCGGAGGTTGACCATGGAGGACATGGAAGAAGTAGGAACCGCGTAGAGTAAAGCTGGAGAGACTTGGAATTGAATGGACGTATGCTATTATGTAGCTGATGCCACATATACTGATCGCCGTACGGATTGAGCAGGCGGTGGACATTCGGCTTTCGACACCCCTCGTTTCGGCCGAAAGCTGTGGAGAGCCGGCAATACCAGGGAAAAGAGACAGAAGTAAATAAAAATAGCACAGCCCTAGGTCACACAGCCGCTAAAGAGGTAAGGAAAAAGAGAACGAAGTATTGGGACAGCCACTAAATAAGTCAGGCACAGCCACTAAGGAGACTATCTTAAAAAATTGGAGACAAGTAAAATAGGGAGACTTTTAGCCCCTCGGAAGAATGAAAAGAACGAGTATTATGTAAACATAAGTACTCGTAATCAGAGGTACATACATGACCAAGACATCATACCATGCAAACATGACTGACATACATAACAGCGCAAACATGACCAACATCTCATACATGGAAGAAAAATTACTCACCATATCCGCCATCATCGCGCAGGTGTGCCAGCCAATCGCGATCTCCTTGGCATCGAGCCAAGAGTTCGTCGAGAAACCGTTCTCATCGAGAACAGAGTTATTCTGGACCATTCGCCACTTGCCTGAAGCTGGTGACTTTTCGACCAGTCCGAGCGGCGCTGTGCAAAAATGGCCTCCGAAAAAATCAGTGACCTCCTCTCTTGTCAGAGGGCCTGACATACGGCCAGACACGACCTCCTGGGCCAAGTAATCGTCAATGAAAGCAGGGTTGAGGTCAGTGGAAGTCATATTAGGAGGGGTGAAGGTATAGGTGGGCTGGGGCGGGTTGCCGATTGGCGAGCCATAAAGAATGTTGTGAACGAGAGTCGGGTATCAATGGAGGAGATTGCAGTCACGTAGAGCCGTCTCCCATGCCTCCGCATGGTACGGCGTGACGATCCGTTCGCGCTCAGTTGCGAGTGCAACAGATTGCACCGTGGTCCCCGGCACATAGGGAGCAGACGTGGACGGCGTGTGTCCCACCACCGAATTTGCACTCGCCCGTGAGGTTGTAGGTGAAGCAAACAGGCGCATTGGTGCCGATCCGAAACAGTCCGTTCCCGTTGGTGTGGATGATGAACTGATGGCCATGCCAGCTGGGCTGAGTTTCCATGCAGTCGGCTGCCTGGTGGCCGTCAGAGCGACCGAAGCGAAGACAGAGCAAGACCTCCCGAAAGGAATTCTTCTTCTGCTTCTCATATGGGCCGCCACGAGTGTGGGTCTTCTCCGTGCGAACGGGGCCGACAGAAGACGAAGCACCTGCAGTCGGGAGAGGAGCCTGCCTTAGAGAGCGATTTTTTGCCGCTTGAAGGAGTTTCCCATATTTATCATCTGTCGGGTCAATGATGAAGGCTTTTGTGAAGAACTGGGAACATAGTCTGGTATCAAAGTCCCAGTAAGCTGAAAACCACGCCTTGAATTCGGAGTCCGACATCATGGCCTCGAAGTGCTGCACAAAACCCAAGCATATCTTGGTGCCGTACGCGCACTGGATGAATTTGAGGAAGGAGTTGTAAGATGTCGTCCAGTTGGCCTGATCCAAGTTGTTCTTGTTCGGGAAGAGCGTGATGTCGAGGAGATGCGCCGAATCTTTAATCTCCATGGTTACTTTGACCGATTTCGTCCCCCAACCAGAACGGATGCGCTGCAGGGCGTCGAGGGCGAATAGGGTGAGCGGGGGAGAAATTCCAGCCCTGGTCAGGGTGAAAATGGCCTTGGGGATCGCCGCCTCACTAATGTCCAGCGAGTTCTGCTCAGCCTCGGCGTCACCGACTATGAGGTTGGGGTTTCCCGTGTCCATAGGGCCTCCAACGCCTTCTCCGTTCTGGTTTTTGTTGGCGGGTCCCCTGTTCAGAGTATTGGAGGCACCACCAGACCCCACAGGGTTCGCCAACAGGATAGGGCTATGTCGTCGTCCTCGTCATTCAAGACGTTCGCTTCGCCGTCCATCCGGTGCTGGGCCTGCTTGGCGTTCCTAGCCATCTCTTCTTGTCCGAGTCCTTCAAAAGGTCGACAACGGCCTGTGGCATTTGGGATGCACCGCTCACCATGAAGGCACTGGCTCGCCCTCCGACACTAGTGTTGGCGGCATTCGGGTCCGGGATCAGGTTTGTCATAGTTTATGAGGGGATAGTGTAGTTTAGGGAGAATATAAGGTAGGGAAGACAACACCAGTTCGCTCCGAAGTTCTGTGCTGACTGGGAGTGTTGAAGATTCAAAGCTGTACACTCCGGGGGGCTCCTTGATCCGCTACCACCACCATCTCCACTTTTCCCATGCCGGCTTCACTGTCGACGAGGGTCAAATGGGGCGGGTGGTGGCCAACGTGCCAAAGAGGGTTTGCAGCCCAAGGGTGACCTCCCCACCCGCGTAGCCTACGAGCTAACCGCACATTTGCGGAAATGACCACGGGTCATCAAATATAAAGCCTACGGGTGCTCCCAGTTTGAGGGAAGCTACACACGGAGCTCTTGCCTCTAGAGAGCATATTGGACGCACAGAAGTCACAATTTGACTACGGTAGTAGTAGTAGTAGTAGTAGATTTATACACAGCATGGTCCAAACACTGAACACTGTGTTCCCAAAATTATCCCAGCGTGCACAAGTCTCTCGCGCTTTCGTTTTGGACTCCAACCCTCCGGCTTGACGAGCTATTCGCAATCAGAACGTCTATCGAAAGCCTGAGAGGAAGGAGCAAAGAGGGGAAATTAGTCAGTAACCTGCGGTTGTATCAGCCAATGTAGAGGTAGAGGTGGAAAATGCATCGGAGTAGCTTCGAAGATCTCGGTGACACGAAACGCGTATTTTGCGACCAGTGAGATTGTGTGCCGGTAGGATACCATCAGCGTGAAGAAATCCACAGCCAACATCGAGTTTAGCGACGGGAGTCCTCGGATATCATTGTTCATTCGGGTCAGGAAATCGTCGCGTAGTAACACCAGATCCGCCGCTGCTGTGCATTCAAGCAGTGCGTGCTCTGGTGACTCGATTTTGACCTTGCAGAACCGGCACACTCGTAGGTTGATACGCAGGCGGCGGTGTTCAACCCATTGTAGCCGTTCCAGGCCAAGACAGTGGCTTGACAGAAGGAGGCGTGTCAACGCTTTCCGATGCTGCGGGTTCACAACATTCAAGTAATGTCGGAAGCACAGCGCTTTCTGTACGGGCGCACTATCTTTGTCCGGTTCCAGCCTCCCTCGCAGGAGGTACAGTTTTGGCGCGTTAGGATCATCGATTGCCCATTGGAGGTACGCTCGAAGACCGGCATCAACAGACTTGATGACCGCTTCAACCATCTGCGGGGTGATGGTTGACAGCTCGGGAAGCACCACGTTGAACGGCAGTTTGTGGATCACGTATCGTAGATCCATTGCCCATGATGCTTGGCCATCGTCTGAGAGTTGCACCGAGTCCTCACCCGCCACTTTGACATATCTGTCAGTGTTTTTGAGCGTGGTAAGATATTTCAGGTGTGTAAGTGCCAATATAACTCGCCTGTAGCGCAGTGGTACGAGACCAGTTTCGGTGAACAGCGGTGCCGTCATCGAGCGCTTGTTTATGCCTAGAATGCGTCGCAGGAAATCATTCTGTACGTCCTCGAGGGGTTTGAGGAGATCCGGGTCCACGTCGAGACTGACTTCGCAGCCGTGTGTGAGGACCAGTGCCATGTACAGCTTGCGGGCCTCCCAGACTGGAAGGGTCCCGACCATAGACTCTAATCCTAGTAGCGTCTCGGCGATGGATCTCGCTTTACTTGCCTTTTTCAGATAGTGGTCTTCGAAGATATTCCTCTTCGTGGAGTTTAGATTGAAGCCGACATATTTAGCGGTCTTCACGATGGTAACCGTGTCTTCACCGAAGCGGAAGACTGGCAGTAGTCTCGGAATGGAGCCCAGAATCATCAGCAATGACTTAATCGCGTTGATTATCATGAAGTTGATGCTGCACCATTTCCAGAGTGCGTCCATCTTCTTCTGCGCGCCATTCGGGGTAAACGAGATCAGAAAAACATCGTCGGCCTGTTCCAGGTTTGTGATGAAGATTCACGCGAGCAAGATATCTGTGGTTTCATCCGAGAGCAGTTTGAAGTCCGAGAGGTACAGTGTCCACAGAATTGGTGAGGAGGTGTCTCCAATCAGGATCCCCAGAAGTGCGCGGAACAGAGTTGATGTTTCCGATTCATGTCTGACAATGTAGACCATCCGTTTATATAGCATCCGAAGCCAGTCGAATATGGGACCGCCTGCCCCCGCTCCCCGCATTTTTAACCATAGTGTTGCTTGGTCTGTGGATGGAAAGGTGTTGCTGAGGTCGGCGAAGACGACGTAGAGAGGTACCCCCATCGCTCGGGCATGATCAAGGGCGCAGCGAAGGATGAAAATGTTATCGTTTGTGTGGTAACCTTCGCGGAATGCGTTCTGGGAGTTTGGGAGCATTCCTACTGCCGCGCACCATTTTGTGAGTCGCATATGGATTAACAGGGTGACGAGTTTCAGGAAGCAACTCTCCAGGCCGATGGTGCGGTAGCTATTAGGGTCGGACTTGGGTTTGCCGCGCTTGAGCAATCCAACGAGCACTGTCAAGAGCCAGATCGAAGGCGCCTCATTCCCATGGATACACCGGTTAACTAGCTCGCACAGGGCATCATTTTCTAGGTCACATACGTCGGCGTAGCTCTTTTGGTCGTAACCCTTCGCGCTCGTAGGCGGATGTTGGCGGAGGTGATCTTTGGCATCTTCCATTTCTTCCTCGGTGAATGGAGTGGAGAAAATAAGGTCAGGGCTCGTGTCCGTTGTATGCTCCGGCATGGCATCGTTCAGCACTTGGTTGAGCTCGAGACGAGGTTTATCAAAAGATTGAGGTGTGGGAAGTACAGGATTCATCCGTGTTAAGAATACATCCTTCAGCGTTTCGGCGGAGAAGCCGGAGTGCGGCCGCTGGGCAGTCATCATCCCTTTCGAGACCTTCCAGAAGTCACGTTCCGTCTTCGCCTCCAGTAATCTCTTACGGTGTTCGAGTTGGAGTGCTAGGAGCACTGGGCGATCACGGTGGGCCGTCAAGGCGGAGGTGTGGTCTGTCCGGGATGAGTTGGGGTCATTTTTTTTGTGGTTTCGGTAGTGGGGGATACAACACCTTTGGCTCGGAAGTCGTGTCAAGTGTCTGATGGGGTGAAAATACAGATGGTGCGGTCGCGGTTATCGGGGTGTGGTTCGGCACGCCAGGCTTGTGCGCCCCCTGTTTCGCAAGTGCGTCGGCGGCATCGTTGTGGGCATTGCCGCTATGGCCCTGGTGTGTTCTCTTGTCCTTCCCTTTCCCCTCCCTTCCCCATCCCCTCGCTGCGGGCAACGATGCCCGTGCCACGTCATTTATCTTCCAACGGAGCTCCACTATTCCACCGGGCCGCGATCACGTGACACCGACGTCGCGGAGTCTCTTTCATTGTCAATCGGAGTCTCATGTTTCAATTGGTCCTCTGAGATGGAGGTCCTTACTTTCCTTGAGTGCAAATATTTGAAGCAATTGCACATCACTGTGAACCAAGAATGAAAGGGTTTCTTTGTATCGCTGTTCCGTCTTCAGCGCAAAACCATAGAACACATGAAGTCAAGAGGAAAAATGAGCCTCAAAGATTCCCCAGCCATATTCACCCTCCACTGAGTCCCTCGGAATATTCTTGAAGAGTATGGGTGTGGTACTGCTGGGGGACTCACCGTGCTACTGCTTCTCGGAACACCAGCAATTACACAGCCACTGATCAGCTACTTTGAGTTGAACTTTCTCGTCGACCACAGATTCCCAGGCACTCGTATACGCCATGACTTGATACCTAAAAGCTATTCCCTTCATGGCACTTGAATTTGCCATACCCCCCCAAACCCGTGACGGCAGTCCTTAAACGCACCTTAATATGCCTGTACACCCAAACGAAGCCGAATTTAATACCGTAGGCCCTCCTGGATCATGGGAGGGTTCCGGGGAAGTGGTATCTCCCTCTCGCGAGTGCTTGCTGGCTGCGAGTTCAGAATGCGAAATCAGCAGGAGTCAGGGTACCCGGGGGTCTATCCCTGGCTACCACACAAGTGGCTCCTTCTGTAACAGTTCTGTTGCTCTGGCTGTTGCAGATCCAAGTGAAGAGCAGCGGGTCAACACCTTCCCCAGTATTCGTACTTCGGCTGGGCATTTGCCTCCTAGCAGGGGGGTATTTCTCCAGCCAGAGATGCTTCAACCTACAAATATTGTTGAAGGTATGGACCAACGGTCTGATGTACATATTGGCGATGTCGAGGTGGTGAACGGTCCGAGTTTAAACAATTTTAACACAGAAGCGAATTCAACTAACAACACGGACTCTGACATATGTATATCAGACAATTCAACGAATCAACATTCACAACCTAGCGCCTCAGATAGCGCACCTCAGAATCCTGAGATTCCCACCTGGGAAAATGACAATATAGATATACAACGGAGACACAAACCTCCCCGCATCCTGAAGTCGGGAAAATTCACACGCGCAAATTTAACGATTGGTTCATTGAACATCGCCAGCCATGACTCGGGCATCTCAATGCACAACAGTAACCACAAGTTCAAATTCCTCAAGGAAACGATTGACACGAACAATCTCGGTGTCCTCGGATTACAGGAGACTCACTTCGATACTGAATCAGCTACACAATTTAACAACATCTTCGGGCGATGGTTCAGACTCTACCACTCAGCCCATCCAGAGAAGCCATGCTCGACCGCAGGGGTGGCCTTTGTTCTGAATAAGAAATTTGTCGACACAGACAACGTGCGGGAACATGAACTGATTCCCGGGCAGGCATATATGATAGTCATTCCGTGCATTGAACATTTTAAATATATATGTGCCCAACCGCCCAGAGGAGAGGGACAGAATGTGGAAAGAACTTTGGACAATGTGGGCTGAGGACCCAACTCTCCCGTTCCCAACGATTGCATTGGGTGATTGGAATTTTGTGGAGGACCCCTGGATCGAGACTCAAGGATTGCTGTGGTGGTCCCTGAAAGTTTTAAGAGACTGAAAAATTATTCTGTTGGCAAGATTGATGGCACGCAACCTTCCCAGATACACGAGACTATACCTGTATCCAACATCGAACAAATAAAGAGACTCAGGAGACATATGACTCCTACTCGCGGCTTGACCGATTTAACGTTGACAACCAGCGATTCAAACACTTCCGTGGTTGGGAAATTAAACACTGCCCTGTGAAGAGTGATCACCGACTGGTAATAACCCAATTAACAGGGAGAAGAGAGGAGAAACCTGGGCCCGGCAGGTGGTCAATGCCATTGTATTTACTGAAGACTCCGAAATTTATGCGTCGTGTTCAGGCACTGGCAGCACAGTTGGTTAGTGACCTTGAGAACCTGGAAAAGTTACAACGTGACCCTGGAAATAATATACAGACCTTGTGGGCAAAATTAAAGCTAGATATAATGACGTATGGGAAGCACTGTTCACACTTCATCACCGATGATTCAACCCGAAAAATACGAACCTGGAAGGCCCAATTGAATATTGTGCTGCATGATCAGGATATGCCACCTGAGGACCGGTCGTTGGCTGCCTATATGCTGGAACAGAAAATTGCAGAGCAGATACGTGAAGACTCAGAACATAAAAAAGCGGTCTCTGAGGGACGCTACGATGTTGAGGGCGAGAATTTGCGAACAAAATCGTGGACGACGTCTGCCAAAGGCTACCATGTCAAGGAATCAATACCCAAGCTCAAAGCTGAAGGAGCCATGAATTCAGATCTTCCACGCTATGAAACGAGGCCAAAACGAATGGCAAAGATGGCACGTGACTACCACAACTCAATCTAATCCCGAGACCTACCCGATGAATATGGCAGACTTATGGCAACTGAAATCACACTCGAAAAGTGTGATGCACACCTCTCAGAGTCCGAATTCAATGAATTGGACAAAGATTTGACAAGTGAAGATATCGGTGCTGCACTGAGACTCTCAAACAACGGAATGGCTCCCGGAATCGATGGCATTCCCTTTGAATTCTACAAACTGCTTGACATACTATACCGGCAAGGCAAGGCAAACAGCCTAAACCTGTTCGATGTGCTAGGCTTTCTCACAAAGCTATATGCAGATATTGAGGATCATGGCATGGTTGAACACTGTAAATTTAATGCTGGGTGGCTTTGCCCAATTTTCAAGAAGGGAGACAAATATTTAATCAGCAACTATCGTCCGGTCACGCTGCTCAATTGCGACTACAAACTGATGACGAAGGGAGACTCTTTACGGTTGATGAATGTGGCACCTTCGCTGGTACATCCCGACCAAGCTGGATTCATGAAGGGCAGGAAGATTGAAAACCAGGTTAAACTTGCAAAATTCCTCTTGAACTACGCGGATGCCGCAGAAGAGGATGGGGTCATAGTGTCCCTGGACCAGGAGAAGGCCTACGACCAGATTAACCACTCCTATTTACTACGTGTACTACAGAAGATGGGCTTCCCCAAAAAGTTCTGCAACACAATCAAGAACCTTTATACCAATGCAGAAACAGTAGTCATCATCAATGGTGAAACCAGTAAACCATTCATGGTCACTCATGGCATGAGACAAGGGGATCCACTGTCCTGTTTATTATTCAATCTCGCTATTGAACCCTTGGCCTGCTTGATACGAACTTCAGATCTCAAGGGAGTCAGACTACCAGGAACCAACCAAAACCTGGTAGTGTCGTTGTTTGCGGACGATACCTCGATATATGTTTCATCCCAGGACTCATTAAAGACCCTCTGGGAAATTCTGAGCCTGTGGTGTGCTGCCTCAACGGCAAAATTCAACCAAAATAAAACGGTAATTCTACCTTTTGGGAGTGCTCGGTATTGAGCAAAGGTGTTATGCGAAAGACGGATCAACAGCCGGGACCACATTGGTGGAATCTCGGAGTCCATCAAAATCTTGCCGGATGGACAGACATGCCGAATATTAGGAGCGTGGATTGGGAACGGGGTCCCATACATTACACCCTGGCCAACAGTGGTCGAAAAAATTGCCAGTGGCCTTGAAGGATGGAGAGTTACAACACCAAGTCTTGAGGGCAAATGCCACACCATAAACATGGTCATCGGAGGTCGAACCCAGTACGAGTACAGGGCATGCCCAAGGAGATTGAAGAGACACTGATACAAATGAACACGTCTTCCTATGGGAAGGAAAGCCCGCTCGGGTGGCACATGAAACCATGAGTCTCAACCTCCTTGAGGGCGGGAAGAAAATTTTAGACATTCCGGCGAGAAATGAAGCAATTGATCTTTGGATGCTACAAGCTTATCTCACACAGGGAGACGACCGTCCATTGTGGTGTTATTTCGTGGACTATATCCTGGCAAACTTCCTGGAAAAGAGCTACTTGAACATTAGACCCGGTAAAATTCTCAATGTGTTTCTACAGGAGATCCACATCCCGATATCGAACAGAACACCTCTACCCGACGAAATTAAACGAATGATTCTGACAGCACGAAAGTACAACCTGAAATTTACGGGGCTGTCAATAGCCAACGAAGTCAAACTCAACATGCCAATTTGGAGACATCCAGCGTTGAAGAAGCATGAATACCAGCGGGCCAAGCAGCGGGAGTCGGCCAGATGCCTGGGATTGAACCATGAAGTCAGAACGGTTCAAGATGCCCTTACAATCGCAAGTCGAAGAACAATAAACCTGAGGAAACCTCACCAGATAAATCCTTCAGGAATAGGCCGGAAAAATTGTGGCTGCCCACTATGCCTTCGAGATCGAACAGTACTTGATTGCAACGATCCTGGGCAATGTGTTGAAACTGCGAAGATATTGATCGACAGTATTACACCGAAATGGAACCCCACCGTACCCAATCTTGACTTCGGTGACGAGCTTACCCTGACGGATGAGGAGGTACAACTCAATGAAATGGCAATAGAGCCAGACCGGGTCATGACGTTCGACCCAAAATTCAGTTTGGTTGACATCGAGAGCGGATTCCGCATCTTTGCCTCTGAGGAATCACTTAATGAGGTCCCAGCTAGAAGGTATCAAATTCCTGGAGAAACACCGAGCACGGTGACATATTTTTTACACCCAATTATTCTCAATGCCGGTGAATTTGGGCCGAGGATTGAGTTGAAGATAATGAGGGTATCCAACGGTGCACAAGTCAGTATGACACTGTCCCTCACATTTGATAGGGCCGAAACTCCATTGACATTTTCAACTGCACTCTTGGGTGGCCTGCTGCTGATATTGCAGAACAGCGAGCGAAACATTCCCCTTCTCATCTGCACCTCATCCGAATACTTAGCACGAGTCTTGGCGAAGGAGAGGAAACATTACGAGAATGACCTCCTGGATGCTAACTTCCGAGTTTTGAAGGCCGTTGTGGCCATGTTGAATGAGAGAGTTGCGAGAACTCAATTCAAGAAGGTTTCCGAAAATCCGGCCAAGATTCTATCCCAAGAAATAGTACATTCGGTCGAGATAGACACTGGGATAGACCTAATGTTTGAAAACCCAGGAATGATGTTGTCCCAGGGTTCACAAATATTATATGCTCCCTACGGGCGAAACCTTACCGAAAATTCACTTTTGTGAATCTCAACTGTATTTGATGCGCTGTAGACGAGATATGCAGCTATACACCATCTGATTCAATGATTTGGAAATCGATATGATCCACCACTCTGCAACGACGCTCGCAGGAGTTTTACTGGAAATGTATTCATAACACCTTCAGAGTGGGAAGTTTCTGGTCCCATGTTGAGCACCTGGAGCGAAATGGGACCTGCCAGGTGTGTGACGCGATCGAGAGCTTAGAGCACATTGCACTGGAGTGCAACTCACCGGAACAGAAGTTAATTTGGGCCCTCTTGAAACAGCTATGGTGGAAAAAATATGATACTTGGCCAACCCTGAACTGGGGATTGATCTTGGGCTGCAACCTGGTGAAATTTAGGTCTCCGAGGGGCCGTGCGTTACCTGAAAAAGGGAGACTGTTTGCAATTTTAGTATTGGTGGGCTGGCATCTCATTTGGAACCTCCGCGTGAATTGTGTCATGAAAAATCAAGGTGCAACCCAGAGTCCAGCAAGCATCCACAACCAATGGCTTACCGCCATGAATTCGGCCTTACGACGTGACTGTATTCCCACGAACAAAGTTAAATTCGGCCCACTCGCATTGAAGAAAGACATGGTGCTGAACACCTGGAGTGGTCTGCTTATGGATGAGGACGCTCTGCCAGATGATTGGACACTCACAGAGGGGGTTTTAGTGGGTATGTGGCCAATGAATGGTATAGGATAAATATTCTCGAAGGCCAGAGTCCCACACTGGTAAAAAATCGTGCATAACGGCATTTCCTCCTGGACAAAACTCACTGGCATGACTGGCCCAAAACCAGCAACACAAGTGGACAGACTCAGAATGCTTCTGCAGACTTTGATCTCGTTATCCCAAACGCTCCAAAAAAAAAGCTGTACACTCCCTTAGTCAGCACTTATTGAGTTCTGTCACTTGCAGGCTCTTGACACGCTCAATCTCAAACTTGATGCCCCAACTTCGGCTAATCTTGGTCACTCGGGCCTTTGCCGCCGCAATCATTATGTAACCACTCTGATCTAGGGCTGCCGCCCGTGACCGTTGTGATGGTTCGACGGCAGCCGTTGAATGGGTGCCGTGCCCGTTCCGTCAGGGATTTTTTATCCAGTCCGACGGCCCGTTGAAACACGGCCGCGACGGCCGTTCAACGGCTTAATTTTTCCCACACTCAGAAGCAATGATTCGGGGTGGATTTCCTCCCGGTACACTTCATGTGCGCTTCAATATATACATAGCCATGTTTTTGCTCTTCAGCGGGCAGATAGCCACAGATGTTGAAGTTTTGGCTTGATCACGGCATTTGCCGTAAGTGACGGCGGCGTTTAAATTACATCAATTGAGGAGAAATAAGGTGCATGCTTTCGCTGATTTCGAACATCGAAGCTGTGGAACACACCTGGGTATTTAAAACTTCATTTGGCTCTACGGGAGTCAATTCTGCCTGGATCGGAGCCAATATATATTTTCACCGACCCGTGGGCCCGTTACGGCCGTGCCATTGACCGTGCCGTCCCGTCAGGAATTCTTTCAACCACTCTATGGGCCGTTGTGCGACGGGCCGTTGCCGTGACGGCACGGGCGGCAGCCCTACTCTGATCTTTCCATTGTCGGCCGTCGGTCTCCCGCCTCGACTCCCGCCACATCCCAAACCACCTTTAAAATAATTGTAGTGCAGTTCAGGCAAATAACCATATGATTTAAGTCCACCAAAACCCATTTACAAGGCTAGGCACATAAAATACAACCACATTTCAGAGCACCACCATCCCGATGCCCGACTCCAGCTCCCAACAAACCTGCTTAACTGCTTGTGAGAAGAAATTTCAAGTTGTGGTTTTGAAGTTGAGCCTCAGTTGAGCCCGATTTCTGGTAAAATGGGAGTGCAGGTGTTTCACAATTGAGTCCCCAACTTGAGCCCCAACTTTGGCCAAGTTGGGGTCAAGTTGGGGCTCAAGTTGGGGTCGAAATTTTAATTATGAAACACCCTAATGTCGGCCAGCGCCCATTCATTTCCCCCTAATGTCCAGCCCAACGCCACCGACAAAGTCACGGCAGATATTCATAATGACGCGGGAGACTCAGAACCTAATGAGGTTTTGCAATGTGCTCCGTATCCCACAGGCCATAGAGGAAGAGAACAACTATATGCACTGCGGGACCGGAATCAAAAGAAATTGCTAGATGCACCATCATCTGGGGTCTTCTGGAAGGAATACCGACGATTGGCCGACTCAGCGCCCATCCCTATTTCTGTGACTGCGGATAGCCTCAAAGCTGTATTCGAAAAGCGACTAAATCCTCCAACATCGCTTCCAGATTCTTTTGATGCGGCCCAGCATAAGATGAACCGAATGCTCGCAGATTTGATCCCTGATTCAACCCCAGATTCAACTGTGCTCAAAATTCTGATGCTGCTCATCCACAAATGCACCACAGATTGGGCCAATTCCCGCGGCCTCATCCCCGACTTTCAGAACGGCTTCAGAGAAGGATACCGGATGAATAATAACCCCTTCGTTTTGCGCTGTGTGAAAGAATGGGCGTGTGCCAACCGACTCACATTATATGTGGCTGCTGTGGATGCAACAAATGCTTTCCCTTCAACAGATCACCCTACACTATGGCTCAAACTCCTACGCGTGGGAATGGGAGGTGCGATTTTCGACTGGCTGCGCATGCTGTATCAACGGATGGAGTACTATGTCAGACATATCTTGAGGACAACGTCGTCACCGAGGTCTTGGAGAGGCATGGAGGTCATGCTGAAGAACGGGAGTCAGTATGTAGTATCAATCGTGCGTGTTGGCACAGCCTTACTCGTGGCGGAGCGAACAAGTTGGAGAGATCCTCCCTCCTTAGGTCCTCCCGTTGAAAATCATGCAGTCTTGTGCAATATTAATGGTCTTCCACCAATTCTAGCGCACGCTACACACATCACCGCACAGACTCGGTTGATCACCAGCGATGAATTTCTCGTGAGGACTGTGATACTTCAATCGTTACTCGACAGGGCAAGGCTCACCCGCTATGGACCTTCCGGCCTTTTAGGAAAGCCGCGGGTGTATTTATCAAGATGGGACAAATCGGGACCATCTGCCGAATTCGTTGAAGAATCACGAGCTCGTCGAGGTCCAATGTAATAGCAGATCTACGTTCTACATGTACATATAAGCCTACAAAGAATCCAATGTGAAAAATCATCCAAGTACTCTCACCGACCTCATATACCACCCACTCAACTTCACGCAGCGCCAACAACAAGACATGCGCGCTTCACGCAGCAGCGGCGAATGCGTGGTCCGTGTACCCCCGCGGGCTGTTCTCGCCCACCAGATAAAACGTGCTCCGGTCGTACGCGGCGAGCGGGATACCTTTCTCCAGCCGCGTCGGGAGGTCGGGCTGCGAGGAATGGATGAATACAAAACATCAACCCCGGATAGACGAGAGAGAAACCCGTACATTCGAGATATACGACCGCCCAAACGCCACCAGATCCCCGCTCTCCGCCGCCTCCAGCGCGCCTTCGCGTGTGAATCCGCCGGCTCGGACCAGCGGGCGCGGCGCCCAGATGGCGCGCAGCGCGTCGTTGGACTCATGCGTGCCGACGGAGGACGCGTCACGCGTGACGCTGCCGTTGATGCGCGGCTCGACGAGGTGGACGTAGGCGAGCCCGGGGTGGCGCGCGGCGAGTTGCGAGAGGACGTAGGAGAAAGTCGGGAGGGGGTCGGGCATGGCCATGTCTGCGTGTGGGATCGTGTTAGCGCTCATGATTGCTGGGAGGGATGGGTTTTATGAAAGGGGAAAGGAATTTATCCAGGGAAGCTGGGAAGGACAAAAGGAGGGGAAATGCACCCTGGAAATGGCTCCACGGGCTGAAGCGGATGGCGGTGTTCTCTGCGCCGACGGCGGCGGCGACCGCGTCGACGACCTCGAGGGCGAAGCGCGCGCGGTTCTCGATGCTCCCGCCATACTCGTCCGTGCGCTTGTTGGATACGTCCTGCAAGAACTGGTCGATTAGGTAGCCGTTCGCGCCTGGGAGGAGTTGGTAAGTATTTATGAATGACAACCCAAGATACGAATGATCACGCACCATGGATCTCCACGCCATCGCACCCCGCCTCGATCGCATTCTTCGCTGCCTGCGCGTACAGCCCGACGTACTCCTTGATCTCGGGAACGGTGAGCGGCCTCGGCCGTTTATCCCGCCCTATGAGCTGGACATCTGACGCAGAGACGTAGGGAAATGACGGATCTTCTGATTGCAGCTGCTCGCTGTTCGCCGCGCGTCCGAGAGCCCAGAGCTGCATGAAGATGAAGGAGTCCTTCGCGTGCACGGTGTCCGTCACCTGCGATCCGAGAGATATTCGAGTCAGAATTGTGATTGAGCAACGAAATGCAGCAGACGCACCACTTTCCACGCCGCAATCTGCTCTGGGCTCCATATCCCGGGGACGTGTGCGTATCCTCCCGCCCGCGCCGCGATAACCGTCGCCTCCGTGATCAACAACGTCCCGGGCCTACTCGCCCGCTGGCCATAGTACTCGGAAACGAGGGGGAGATAGGGTACGTGTTCCGTGCTGGCTTTGTAGCGCGTCAGCGGCGCCAGGACGACACGGTGCTGCAGCGCCGCGGTTCCGACTTTGAGAGGCTCGAAAAGTTTGGAAGTGGTGGAGGACATGGAGTAATGGGGAATATCATGTCCCGACGATGCCTTATAAGGCTTCGGTGTCGCTGAGTGCTGATTCAGCGCTGATCGATTCCTGGCGGTGAGCAGGAAGAATCCGGGAGGACAGTCAGCGCGTTGGTAACAGCCATCAATTTGCCTTAAATGCTCTTGGTGATTGTCGGAGATTGGGAATGGGCGGGTGAAGGTCGTCCCGGATGGTGGCATCCTGGATATTGGGGCATGAGGAATGGGCGGGTGAAGGTCGTCCCGGATGGTGGCATCCAGGGTATCGGGGCTGGCAACGCAGGGAGGGGAGCAGGGGGGGGAGTCGTGACAATGGGCGAACCACAAACGCAGAGCACCGAGTGCTTCAGCGCTGCAGATGAATGCGATGACCCATGAGAAGGAGGGAGGATTCGTCGGCAAAATGTGCGGGCCGGTCAAGCCGGAACCTAGAAAACGCTATCCCCCCAACGATGGTACGCAGTTTGATGGCCGTGGTGTTGATCTCCCACGTCTCGCTTAGGACTTCACAGCAATTAACAAGTCTCTCTCGCTGCGTTCATCGTCCCCATCGTGCCCGTCAGCGTCGGGATCGTCGGCGGGATTGTCGGCGGCATTGCCGATGGCGAGAATAGTGGAACTTTTCTTGAATAAAAAATAATTTTAATATCACGCTGTCACATCAGCTGCTCCGTGACTCGTCGCGCTTCTCTCTTCCCAGAGGATATACAAAACTCGGACTGCAGGTACATTTGAGAACCCGGCACATTTAGATCAAGGCCGGCACATTTGCATCAATGTACCGTGCATGATATCAAAGGCGGAACTTCCCATTTGGGGCGACCGAGCCTTGGCGGCAAGTCTGCAAGCACTGTTACGTGATTGCAATCCCTCTTGCTTCCATTCCACCACCATCCCGCGAGGCCAATATCCACCAAAGCACCAGATTGACGTCGTTGCCATCGATGTGAAGCACGCAGAGACCGAGAGTCAGGCAAGGGTGAATTGGCTGAAGGTGCATTGCAGTGGGCTCTCGAGGTGTGATACTGAAGGTTCGGCAGGCCCATTGTCTATGACAATGTGGGTGTGATTTACCCTTCAGGTGCATACCACGGTCATCTGCCATTGAAATTTTCACTACACCGGGACACTCGCAGGTTATGTTACATGCAATGGATGCCCCGCCCTGCCCCCGGCTCTCACGTACCAATATACCCCGGCCGGCGTTCCCGCCACGTCTGTGATGGGCTTCAATCTGTCTCGTGCAAGTGGGGGTGTGTCGTTTGAGCATGCATAGGTCCATGTAATTTTTTTGCGTTGTACACCGTGTCTTGTAATATATTTAATCCCACGTACATACCTTCAATAATATTTGCTTTACTTAATACTACTGTGAATCCACTCAAAACAAACACTTGAGATGAGCGTGCAGACTCATCAAATCTGGAACACGACTGCCTTCAAAGCCGCATCTAGCAAAATCTTCCAATCTGTGATGGTAAGCTAAGTTTCTTTTAGAATGCCGACGGCAAGCTGCCGCGGCAAAATAGCAAAAGGCAGCATATCGGTGTCCTGAAACATTGTTCCGCCTTTGTTCACAAGCACGGCACTTTCCGGGCTGATGTGCTGGGCTTGGTGCCAAAGTGCCGTGCATGCGGTGGAATGTACCACCCTTGGAATGAATGTGCCGTAGGAGTTTCGTTGATCCCGCTCTTCCCAGCATCGGCCTTCGATGTTGCCGGCCTGTTCACCTCGACGCGTCTCGTAACTCCGTGATGGAAGGAACTCAAGAATGTGGCAAATGCCATAAACATAAGGCACTCACACCAGAAAATTGGAAGGCTGAGGGGGGCTTCACGTCACATCGAATTGTCGTGTCTGCTCAGAGCGTGACAGGGTTAGGAAGCAGCAGAAGCGAAATGGGAAGGATCCTGAGAAGGAGAATGTATCTGCGGACACGTCGACAGAGCCGGACACGGACGACGCTTCCGAGTTTTTGGGAGTGGATCCCATATCCCTCGATGCGTTTCGCAACGCATTGGGGGCCGCCGGCGAGATTAAAGTTTTCTGTGCCCGTGTTGATATGTCAGCTCTTCCTAATGCGGGGGCTGATGATGTCAAAGCAGCCGTCGATGCCTTGGCCGAGATTGTGTGGGAGACGATTGGTTACCGTTTTCTGTAAGTCTCCCTATTTTGGACGGGTAATTTATTGAAATGACCATTTTTGTACACAAGTTATCATTCAACTTGTCGCTACAAAGATTCGGAAGACTGCTGATACACATATCACTGTGCGCAGCTAGAGTCCCGCTGTCACAATTCCAAGAAGAATCCCGATGCAGCCAAGCAACGGGACAAAGGTCAGATGGACATGTTTGAGTGGGGGCTGGGTGACTATCTGGGCCTCCCCTGAGGAGTCCGACTGCTTTGTTCGCATCCGCCATCTTGACTGCCACCAAAAATATGTCTGTATTGACGTACCGGAGGACGTCAAGAAGGGTTCTCATGGACGGACAGTTGGTTGTGTGATTCCAAGGAGAGCTCGTCCAGGAGCGGCGAGAAGCCCTTCAGCGAAATACGCCGTGAGAGGATGTGCAGGATTTGGTCCTTTGGTACCGTGTTGATGTCGGGGTGTCACGATTAGATAAGATCTATCGTTCCAACGCCTATCTAAGCACCCGAGATCTAAGCGCTGGATGACAAAGAGGCTATGACTAAGACCGGCCCGACCCAAGGGATGACGTCATGATGATGTCAGAGATGACGTCAGGACATGAGGATGAAGCAAGGACACTGAGAACATGTGGTTAAGGGTAGTTGTAGTATATATAGATTAGTTCACACGGTTCCCTAGACAGTATAAGAAGAGTAGCTATTACGCTGTTGTAGTTAACCTTTTATTCCATCATTTTTCGAGATCAACCACGAGCACTACCCAATCCCTCTCTTCATATCGAGAGTGGACGCTCAGGTCTTGACTGTGACACGGGGAGGTGATTGATACCGTCAAAGCTGGCCCAGTGGTTCGCGACAGCATCGGTATCGATGATGTGGATTTCTTGCATGCCTATGAGAAAGGGAGATGTGAAGATGATGAACCCCGGGATCAACGCCAGTCTACAAAGCGGGCACTGTTTTGTTACACGATCAGAAATTTGGCTTCCTGCATAGTGGGGTTGACGTACGGGCTTACACCGGAGAAGAAAGCGGCACTTGGTTGTGTGTGAGATTCGGACAAGCTTAGGACCTACCTACCTGCCCCTGATGCCGGCTTGACTGGCCCAGACACCCTTGGTTCTGCTAGGGCGCTGTTTATAATTCCCCGGGCAATTACAAACAGTTTTGAAATTTCCGTTTATAAACACATGCACTGAAATTGCTAAAATTTGAGTGTATCTACTTCCCCTTGCCAATTCGTGCTCCCGGCTGCTTTCTTCCCGTTATCCATGCGCCCCACCGCGCGTTCCGATCAGTCAACAGGACTTCCGATCTCATTCGCACCTGAGATGGGCTTGTCCACAAGTAGATCACGGAAAACGCGGGCCAAAAGACCTCCCGATCGCATGGCTGACAACTGTTTTGATGCAGCCTAACTCGTCTGCAGCTTTCCCATCGACAGCGAATCCTTCGAAGTCGTGATCCTTCCCGATTGGGATGGTGTCCGGTAGGTGTTTGAGAAGGTGCAGAAGGTCCTTCAGCTCCTCGTGATAGTACATGAATGACTCCCGAGCCAGACATTCCGAGAAGCACAGGTAGTCCAGAGGAGTTGAGTTGGTCGAGGAGTCGGAGGATGACGAAGATTTGACGAAGATCTTTTTCCCTCGGAGATCTCCGGTCCGTGAATTAAAAACCAGCACTTTGGGCCGAACCATTTAAAAACCGGTTTATAAACCGGTGCTTATAAACATGTTTATAAACCGGACTTGAAAACAGCGCTAGGTTCTGCTCTGTCATCATCAGTCCGATTGGACCTGTGTGCTCAGGGCGGCTCGGCGGCGCGCTACCTCCGACTGAGCGCTGGACGCATGTGCGCTCGCTTCTGACAATCCCCAAAGTTTCCTTGCATCCTTCGAATTCTGGCAACATCATGAGATCAATGCAGATCTCAGAATCCGTACTCCACATTCCAGTAGTGTTTCATGACTGGTGGCACCCACTCGAACACCCGAGCCAGAGTATTTTTGCATCGATTTCCTCCTCAAACTTGGCAGAGACGGAACATTATAGTCTATTGGGGACAAAAAATGGTGTTTTCGCGGACTCAATAGCCGCTTTGGGGATCCATACTTGTCTTTTCATGATTTAAAGCAATGGCTGATAGATTTGGCACCCGGTGGAATGACGGCATTCGACCCCAATCTATTGCGAGAAATTGCGACATCTGCGTTCCTTTCCCCACGGCTGACCTATCCTTCTCTGGGCTTAGATATTCCGCCCTCGCGTCCTTACTAATCCTGTATACTTGTAGTGCCCACTCCGTGGTTGTTCGTTCACTGCCTTCCGGAACTGAGCAGGTCGCCATCCTCTACTCCTCATTTTTCTACTTCAAAACACTCAAAATCCCAGCCTCTAGCACATCAAACCAGTCTGGTTTCCACCATGAAAGAAGTCTACGTGGCGAGCGATCTGGGCACCAAAATCATCGACTCGCCCATCCCTACGCCCGGCCCCGACCAGATCGTAGTGAAAGTGGTCGTCAGCGGCTCGAATCCCAAAGACTGGTAGATCTTCAACAGTGCCCACGCGTAGTGGACAGTTTTAATATATGTCTGCAGGAAGGTGCCCCAGTGGGGAACGCCTGGCAATTCTGGGGACGACATTGCCGGAATAGTTCATGCAGTCGGGGAGAATGTATACGAGTTCAAGGTCGGTGGGCGCGTCGCCGCGTTCCACGAGGCGCTCACCCCACATGGGAGCTTCGCGGAGTACGCGCTGGCGTGGCAGTACACGACGTTCCACATCCCCAACCATCTCAGCTTCGAAGGTAGCGTCGGGTCTCGTTCATACTGAGCGATGAATGAAATAGATTCTGTATTCTAGGTGCTGCGACGCTCCCGGTCGCAGCGATGACCGCGGCTGTGGGGCTGTTCCATCAGATTGGCCTCGACCTCCCTGCGCCGTGGACCACACAGAGCGCGCCCCTTCCCCTCGTCGTGTACGGCGCCGCCACCGCGGTCGGCGCGTACGCCATTCAGTTCGCGCGCCTCGCGAACATCCACCCGATCATCGGCGTCGCGGGGCGGGGCATCCCCTTCGCTGAGTCCCTCATTGACAAGAGCAAAGGCGATGCGATCGTGGACTACCGCGCAGGCGACGACGCGGTCGTCCAGGGCGTCAAGGACGCGTTGGCGGCTGCAGGGCAGGAGGGGATTGCGTACGCGTTCGACGCCGTCAGCGAGCAGGGCTCGATCGAGAACATCCTTGGCGCGCTCGCGCGCCCGGGGCGCGTTACGAGCGTCCTCCCGCCGGAGCGGTTCGCGCGGACGCAACCGTTCGAATATCCTGAAGGCGTGACGGGCTCATTCACGTCTGCGGGCGCGGTGCACATTGATGCGAAGGAGTTCGGGTTCGTATATTTCAGGTATATGGCACGGATGATATTCGAGGGAAGGTTCAAGCCTCACCCGCACGAGGTCGTGCCTGGAGGACTGGCGGGTGTGCGGCAAGCGTTGCAGGATTTGAAGGCGGGGAAAGCCAGTGCTGTGAAGTATGTGTTCAGGATTGGAGAGACGGAGGGGGTTGGCCATGACTAGATTTGCACACTCGTGGTTTGAACAAGGAGCAGATACGGACGGCCTTCCGATGCGGGAGAACCAGAGCGAACAGTGAAATGCGGTTTTTCGTCTGAAGAATTCCAGCAAGCTAGGAGCACAAGAAACGGTAATTTCATATATAAATGGTGTTTGCCTCCCTGAGAAACCCAATAAATACAACAATTCATGTGGTCGCGTACGCCGGAGGGACATCATCCAGACCCGCATTTGCATTCGTCGAGAGCCGCCGCTCGAGCTCCAAACGCTGTACTTGGCTGCGCAAGAGGCGGACCTCCTTCGTTATATTCGCAAAGCCAATTCTGACCTGACAGCGATCTGAGCGCAGGGAAGCAGTGGTAGATCGTTTTTAGGAGCACTTCAGGGACCGCCCGAACTCCAATTTCTAGAGATTCGACTGAATTTCCAAGCTGAGGGGGGATAGGAAGCAAATTGAGAAGGTGATCGGGATCGTAGAAGCTGTGAGAGGACCATAGATGCACTTGGCGCAACGAGCGCCTGGTCATCGTCACTCATGGCATTCCAGGGCCAGCCTCCTTGAAGTACTTGATAATCAAGCACTTGTGCGTGGAGTACGTCAACGCCCCGCTATACGGCGCGACATCCACGTTGTCCCTGCAGTCCGCAATGTCCACCTCGCCGGCCCCGTCCGCACCCGCCAAAACAGGCGGGAGGACGCGTTGGTTACGGGACCCATACGCGTCAAAGACCTGTGTGTGCCCCGAGTACGTGATGGTGGGATATAGCATATGGCCCAGCGCAGGCGCGGACGAGCGCTCACACCACGTGGGGCGGCCGGAGGCCGGGATGGCGAGCTGGAAGCTGCGCAGTGTGGTGTGCGATTTGTCGGACGTGTTGTCCTTGTGGAAGACATACATCCAGATGCGGTATATACCACGCTGCAGAGGGCTCTCATGGACGGACAGTTGGTTGTGTGATTCGAAGGAGAGCTCGTCCAGGAGCGGCGAGAAGCCCTTCAGCGAAATACGCTGTGAGAGGATGTGCGGGATTTGGTCCTCCAGTACCGTGTTGATGTCGGGGAGGTCATTGATACCGTCAAAACTGGCCCAGTGGTTCGCGACAGCATCGGTATCGATGACGTGGATTTCTTGCATGCCGATGAGAAAGGGAGATGTGAAGATGATGGACCCCGGGATCAACGCCAGTCTACAAAGCGGGCACTGTTTTGTTACACGATCAGAAATTTGGCTTCCTGCATAGTGGGGTTGACGTACGGGCTTACACCGGAGAAGAAAGCGGCACATGGTGCGCCAATTGATGATCAAGTATTGGTTTCGTTCGCTGATTGCGACCGCAGCGATGTCGCCAGAGAGCACCGGATACGAGAACGGGTTGTCGTATGAGGCATCGGCGGCACCCGTAACGGCCAGGAGTTCGGAGGTCCCCTCGTGGAGATCGAGCGCAACGATTTCGATGTAACTACAAGATAAAAATGAGTTCATTTCACGGTCCACAGGAAAATCGAATAGAACGCAGATATACTTTGTGCGTGCATAGATAGACTGAGGATAAGTGCGTTCACAGAGCGATCAAACGGTCGCCTCCATCTACTACTTCCGCCGCAAACTCGAGGACCGACGCGTGTACGAGTGTCGGATGGGGCTGGTGCGTCCACACCAATCTATCTTCGGCGACACTCCAGCACTCCAATATGCGCCAGTTTTTGAACAACACATGGGCGCCACCGGGCAGCAGCTTAGCCTCGTTTTCCCAGTTCAGGATCCCCACACCGGTGCGGATCGTCGGATGGAGGACGATTTCGTGTGAGACCGCGGGCGTGAATCCGCCGGACGTGGGATCTGGCGACCACGTTGCGGGCCCAGCCAGAATGCGCTTCACCGATGCGATGAGCTCGTCCGTCGAGCGGTCGTGGAGAGTCACACCGTGTGCGGGATCTAGGAAACGTCTACTCCCAAGATCTTGCAGGAGCGTGAACCAGACACTTCTGTCGAATGCTAGGGTGTGCAGATATCGGCACGTCTGCAACATTCGGTCAGCTTATTCGACTCGTCTGGCTTCAAGTTGTGCCCTGCGCAACGGGTTGGGATAAAGAAGTAAAAAGACGCACCTTTGCAGTGGACACGACGTCAACGATATCGCAGCAGTGTGAATAACATTGATGGAGTAGGGAGAGTCGGTATCAAGGGGTACTCACCGGAAGATGCCGAGACACGACGTCATAGAGTAGGGTGCCTTATTCCACTTTTTGGACAAATGGTCAGAATCCTTCAGAAATGCGTTTAAGATGGGCGAAAAAAAAAAGTCGGGTAAATTTCCTGCCAATATCCTTGCAGCGGAGTTTGGGAAAGCCAACAAAGGTGACCTTACATCACTGATTTGTATCAGATCATGATTATAGCCAAACAACACGGATTTTTTGCCGATCACCGTGTGCTTCTTCGGCGCTTTTCGGCAATCTCTGCCGCTTCGGTACGCTGTGGCATACAGATGTTAGGGTGTGGCGGAGTTTCAAATCGGAGGCAAAAAAAATGATGAAAAAGACACGCGGAACACCACACCCAAACGGCAGTGTTCCTCCATCAAATCTCATCAAAATTTCGGCTCTGGTGTCATGTGTGGAACAACCTCAGGCCCGATTAGGCCTGGAGCTGTCAAGCCAGGCCCGATTAGGCCTGGAGCTGTCAAGCCAGGCCCAATTGGGCCTGAGGCTGTCAAAGGCAGGCCCAATTGGGCCTGGCTTGACAGCGGCATGTGCCTTTGACAGCCTCAGGCCCAATTGGGTGTGGCGCTGTCACCGGAGCATCGGGGACACACCCCGGAGTCCGAATTATGCCGATTGTGATAAACACGTGTACACAATAGTCGTTGATACCATCTCTTCGCTCCTGCGCCCTCCCTAAGATGTCGGCACCTATCGGCAACCTGGGCAGGCCAAAAGGTAGCAAGAATCAGCCTGATCACCGAGCAGGAGGGACCCGGATGGGTGCCGGAAGGCCACCGGGGGCAACTGGTCAAGCCAGTGGCTCTGGGTCAGTGCGCGCAGACTCGGAGCCGGTCCGACAGCTTGGTGCTTCAGAGAGTGAACTAAATTTATATTCTGTTCTCTCAAATATTCATCTTGGCATGCAAAGCACGATCAAGGAGACCAGTCACGGGCAATGGAATTGCAAACTTGGCCCCAATGTTTAGTGAGTCCTTCTTTTGTTCTTTTAGTGTCACCGGAATTGAGAAATATCTTTGCCAGTGCGGAGGTCAACGTAGGTTTATTTAATTCAATCCTTATCCTACTGTCTCATAGATATCAGCCACCAAGTGCATTCTACTGCCGAAAATTCAGCAGGAGATCAATTAAACTCTGAAGGTGAGCATGTCATTTATTCCATCGTTCACAGGCTAATTTCCCATAAAAGCAAATATGCCTTCTGCCGGTATGACTGTTTTCTTTGAGGTTAAGTCTTTTATAACATAGATTATAGTTCCCTTCCCATTTCTTCCCCCAGAGTCTGCACAGGATGATTCAGATGATGATTCAGAGACTGACTCGGACTTTGAGGATCTACTGGATGAGGCTATTCCATCCAAACCTTTGTTGGATGAAGCCAATGTCAATACAGAGGGTGTTATCTCACTTTATCTTACAGGCATCAAGGCAAGGCTAATAGCAGAAATGGCATCTGGAACTTGGCCAAAATGCTATAATGAAGGATCCTTCTGGATTCATCCTCCAGCTCCTATTTTTTCCCTGCAGAAATCTCTTGATCCTACTGGGCTATACTATCCTTCAGTCTTTGTCTGGTTCCCACACTTGATGAAATTTGGAACAGCTCTCACTTGTCCAAATAAGGATTGTCCGCATTTCAAAAGTCTGCTTCGGAAACTGAAGATCAAGGGTTACAATGACAAACCTCTTGCCCGTCGAGTGGTTGCTCTTGACCATGTCTATTATGTCATGACCAACCGAGTACATTGCAGATTAGATAACCATGGTGGTTGTGGACGGTCGTGGAACCTGTATGATCCTTTGATCTTGGACCAGCTAGACCGCGGACTGGCTGAATGTTTCCCAGCCTTCCTTACTGCTAGAAGTGGGATTGACAAGACTTTGATGACACTTATCCGCGCTGGAATTGCACATCGCATGAGTGCGAGTGCATGGTCTAAAATTCTGCGAGAACTGCATGTCCGAGAGCATGATCTTCGGGAGCTTCAATATCTGCATGCTATCCACAGAAAGAAAAAAATAGATGCTACGTTGGGCATTGCAGAGCAAAGCTTTGAACCTTTCTCTGTGTTCGATGATAAATCCAAATATGCTGGATTTTATCCCTCACGCTGGTATATCAACAATGTCTACATGGATTATATGCAGCATATTCGACCTATTCTTGATCAGTGTATGGCTGCTCTGACTGCATTTATGATCAAATGGGATCATTCCTTCAAGGTGTCCAAATACTTGATGAAGCTTAATGGTGTAATGACCTTTGTTGCACTATTCACTATTGTGAATGAATTCGAACAAGTTCGATTCCAAGCCTTTGTCCCAACAAAGAGTCTTGCTCATCTCCATGCAGCGCTAGAGGGAATTGTCAAATCATTGACTGCACGCGGGCTTCCGCAACCAGTGCTTGGATTCACTGACAATGTTGCGAGTGATGCAGCAACTTTTATGCAGTACATTCCATCACTAGCTGCAGGTATCACACCTGTTGAGACCACTGAATTTCCTGGCTTGCCCAAGCTTGTCCTTTCCACTGAGATTCGCAGCCATCTATGTCTGAATGCATCCGAAATTGATGTTGCATGCACTGGTATCCTTAGTCTCATCAGAGAAGAGGACGATGATGATCTGGTTATTGATGTGGGCTTTGACATGGAATGGGAGTTCACTACTGGCATCGGTGCCTCAGGACCTCAAAAGACTGCACTTATCCAGATTGCAATTGCTGATGAGGTCTACCTTCTCTATGTTTACACTCTCAAAAAACTTCCTGGATCACTTCTTACTCTCCTCGCATCCAAGCAGTTTCTCAAAGTTGGCCGTCATATAGCTGCTGATTTTCAGAAGCTGGCTCGAGACTTTCCAGATTTCAAATTGCCGCTCAAACGAAAGAAGAATTTTGCCGGAACTCTTGATATTGGGCAGCTTGCAGCTCAAAAGAAAACTGTTCCTACAGCAACGGCATCACTAGCATCTATTGTGGCTGCAGTCTTAGGGTTTTCTCTTTCAAAGGATCTCCGTGTTTCATCTTGGAGCACTCCAAAATACTCAGATGAACAGCGTGGTTATGCCGCTCTCGATGCACATGTGCAGCTTGTCCTGTTGAAAGAACTCCGAAAAATGCATACAGATGGACAGCCTCTTTCATCTGTAACCCCCATTGGTCAACCTGTCAGTCTATATGTGCGAAACCATGAAATCGCACATGGAACAATCATTGAACAGCCAGCATTCTTCCAGACTTCTGACGGATCTAAGATTTGGGTCTCAACTACCAAGACTCGAGCTCTAATTCGGGTTGACAAAGTTTTGGCTCCGGATTGTGTGATCCCATATCATAAAACTAAGCTCTCCGAAGTCCAAAATGAGCGGGAGACTTTTGAAGCAGTTGTTAGTATATCATCTTTGCGAACTCGGAATAATACATCAACAACTCCATGCATTACAGAACCGGAGCGTAATCCTGGGACTCCAGAGTTTTTCCCACCCCCTGAGAGTTCTTTCACAGAGCCTATCTTGTGTCCTATGCCTGCTCCATCAAGTACAGAGATTCCTCAATCTAAACAAAACTCTGAATCTGACTCTGAGGAGTCGGAAGCTGATGTTGATGAAGATGCAGACTTCTGCCAGGAGTGGATCAATAATTTGGAAGATGCTACAGAACGGCAATATTATCAGGAAATGGTTGGAACTGTTCCCTCGCGAATTCTAGCAGACATTTTTCATGAGATCGACAAAGTGTGTAGGACAATTTCCAGGAAACACACTCTGCGCAAACATTTTGCTAGGGCCTTCAGTGATACAATGCTGGTCCCAGATGCTGGGGATAAAGCCAAAGTGGAAGCTGTACTTGCAACCAAAAACATTACTTGGGACCAAGCAAGGTCTAAATCACCTGGCTGGGTTTGGCGGCGAGTGCGCCGTTATATTCCCCAAAAAGATGTTCTGCACAAGATGCTCACTGAGCTTTTTGATGCATGGGCAGATGTAAAGTGTAGTGTCACCAAGCTTCCACTCTTCAGTGATGAGACACGTCAAAAATCCCAAGGGGTTCTGAGTGACGTACTGAAAGGATGGGTCTCCGATCCTGTTGGCATTCCGCTTTATACAGTTGAAGGCACTGATAAAAACAACTTGGATTTGTTCCACTGCATCAGAGGCACAAATTCTGTAGAAGGCGCTGTTCACAATCCATTGCGTCGGAACTTTGCATCTCTCAATGCATCACCAGAACTGGCAGATAGTCTCGCAGCTGATTGGCGACATCGACATAATGTTGACTGTGGATCCTTACACAAACATAATGTCAAATACAATGGTCACTATGATCCCTGGATAGATGACGACATATTCCGCCTCCGAGCAGATGTTGAATGGAGGACAGCTCCAACAACTTCCTCTCAACGGGTGATTCAGGACACATCACCACTTAGTTTTCCTACTACACATGAACAATTTGGAATAACCGGAATTCCTCTCAATATTCGGGCCAAAAATGATTTCCTTGGTGCAGCCATTGATGAAGCCACTCTGAATATATCTACCATCTATCCTTCTCACCTTCATCTGTCTGCTCTGAGGGCTAAGCGTGATAATATCTATGCATATCTTGCGCAAGCACAGCAGACAAAGTTTGCTGTGACTCCAGTTCATACACAGGAGGAATTTGATCTCTTCAACATGGCTGTGTCAACTGGGGGAGAATTTTTCTCTGTTGAAGGCAAACCAAATTTTGATCACTTTGCAACTTGGTGGTCCTCACATGCTAACGGAAAGACAATTTTCTACAAGCTAAAAGAGCATCTGGAATCACACCAGAAGATCTGGCAAGGGCTCCGAAAGGCCCAGCAATCACTTGTTGCCACTAGGGAACAGCGCAAACCCAACCGAGATCGTGTTCGATCAGCCACTCATGTTTCCCGTGTCCTGCCTGCAGCTTCTAGAAAAAACCCAGGTGTTCTCCCCTCCATTCCTAGTCCACCTGCAACAGTGGATGCAGACCTCCCAGATTTCTTTGATCCTCCACAAGGCTTCATCTCAGATCAGACTGAAGATAATTCTGGCTTTACTCAAGAGTTAGCAGCCTATGATTATCTTGATATTATGCCAGCTGCATCAACTAGCCAGCAGATTCAGTCTGTGGGCTCTATGCATGCCCCAGAATTGCCTCCCATGCAGTGGAACTTTCCACCACAGTGGAATCCACCACCACAGTGGGATGCCCCAGTGCAGGCACCCCTTCAGACTAATGCAGTAGCTGGGCCAAGCTTTATAACCTATCAGATTCCCCAAGCAAGGCCAAAAAGGAAAAGAAAGTGTGGTGTCTGTATAGCAGCAGGAAGATCTGGTTTTGATTGCCCTGGAGAGTCCAACCGCAAAAGATGCAAGTTTATCACTGTAAGTTCATTATTTCCGATTTCTTGGTCCTCTAAACTGACCTGCAGGCAGTGAACCATACAAATTAAGTAACAGCACAAGATTCTGATTTTATCCTTACCTACATATATGTACATGCCTGGCCCTTGTTATGATGTTTTTATACTCCCATTTGAGTACTTTTAAAGCTCCAGATTGAGTGTGAGCTTGGAATGTCCTTAGGAAGAGAAGCTCAGCTGGATATGCCATAATTTCTTAATTGGGTCGCGGGCGTTGAGTGAAGCCTCGGGAAACAACAAGGACAAAGCCAGAGTCCGGCGGAAGGAAAAAGAAAGGCAGCGCCGGGAATCGAACCTGTGACCAAAACGATACACCTTCACGTGACTCGACGGAGCAGTAGCACATACCAGTAGACAATGTAGCCTTTCCAAGAAAGGGGAGCGGCTACACTATGGCAAGTGCCGGGACTTTTTGAATAATTTTTGATTAAAATTTTTTTGTTCCACATATGACACCAGAGCCACAAACGGACAAACGGCTCTGGTGTCATGTGTGGAACAACCTCAGGCCCGATTAGGCCTGGAGCTGTCAAGCCAGGCCCGATTAGGCCTGGAGCTGTCAAGCCAGGCCCAATTGGGCCTGAGGCTGTCAAAGGCAGGCCCAATTGGGCCTGGCTTGACAGCGGCATGTGCCTTTGACAGCCTCAGGCCCAATTGGGTGTGGCGCTGTCACCGGAGCATCGGGGACACACCCCGGAGTCCGAATTATGCCGATTGTGATAAACACGTGTACACAATAGTCGTTGATACCATCTCTTCGCTCCTGCGCCCTCCCTAAGATGTCGGCACCTATCGGCAACCTGGGCAGGCCAAAAGGTAGCAAGAATCAGCCTGATCACCGAGCAGGAGGGACCCGGATGGGTGCCGGAAGGCCACCGGGGGCAACTGGTCAAGCCAGTGGCTCTGGGTCAGTGCGCGCAGACTCGGAGCCGGTCCGACAGCTTGGTGCTTCAGAGAGTGAACTAAATTTATATTCTGTTCTCTCAAATATTCATCTTGGCATGCAAAGCACGATCAAGGAGACCAGTCACGGGCAATGGAATTGCAAACTTGGCCCCAATGTTTAGTGAGTCCTTCTTTTGTTCTTTTAGTGTCACCGGAATTGAGAAATATCTTTGCCAGTGCGGAGGTCAACGTAGGTTTATTTAATTCAATCCTTATCCTACTGTCTCATAGATATCAGCCACCAAGTGCATTCTACTGCCGAAAATTCAGCAGGAGATCAATTAAACTCTGAAGGTGAGCATGTCATTTATTCCATCGTTCACAGGCTAATTTCCCATAAAAGCAAATATGCCTTCTGCCGGTATGACTGTTTTCTTTGAGGTTAAGTCTTTTATAACATAGATTATAGTTCCCTTCCCATTTCTTCCCCCAGAGTCTGCACAGGATGATTCAGATGATGATTCAGAGACTGACTCGGACTTTGAGGATCTACTGGATGAGGCTATTCCATCCAAACCTTTGTTGGATGAAGCCAATGTCAATACAGAGGGTGTTATCTCACTTTATCTTACAGGCATCAAGGCAAGGCTAATAGCAGAAATGGCATCTGGAACTTGGCCAAAATGCTATAATGAAGGATCCTTCTGGATTCATCCTCCAGCTCCTATTTTTTCCCTGCAGAAATCTCTTGATCCTACTGGGCTATACTATCCTTCAGTCTTTGTCTGGTTCCCACACTTGATGAAATTTGGAACAGCTCTCACTTGTCCAAATAAGGATTGTCCGCATTTCAAAAGTCTGCTTCGGAAACTGAAGATCAAGGGTTACAATGACAAACCTCTTGCCCGTCGAGTGGTTGCTCTTGACCATGTCTATTATGTCATGACCAACCGAGTACATTGCAGATTAGATAACCATGGTGGTTGTGGACGGTCGTGGAACCTGTATGATCCTTTGATCTTGGACCAGCTAGACCGCGGACTGGCTGAATGTTTCCCAGCCTTCCTTACTGCTAGAAGTGGGATTGACAAGACTTTGATGACACTTATCCGCGCTGGAATTGCACATCGCATGAGTGCGAGTGCATGGTCTAAAATTCTGCGAGAACTGCATGTCCGAGAGCATGATCTTCGGGAGCTTCAATATCTGCATGCTATCCACAGAAAGAAAAAAATAGATGCTACGTTGGGCATTGCAGAGCAAAGCTTTGAACCTTTCTCTGTGTTCGATGATAAATCCAAATATGCTGGATTTTATCCCTCACGCTGGTATATCAACAATGTCTACATGGATTATATGCAGCATATTCGACCTATTCTTGATCAGTGTATGGCTGCTCTGACTGCATTTATGATCAAATGGGATCATTCCTTCAAGGTGTCCAAATACTTGATGAAGCTTAATGGTGTAATGACCTTTGTTGCACTATTCACTATTGTGAATGAATTCGAACAAGTTCGATTCCAAGCCTTTGTCCCAACAAAGAGTCTTGCTCATCTCCATGCAGCGCTAGAGGGAATTGTCAAATCATTGACTGCACGCGGGCTTCCGCAACCAGTGCTTGGATTCACTGACAATGTTGCGAGTGATGCAGCAACTTTTATGCAGTACATTCCATCACTAGCTGCAGGTATCACACCTGTTGAGACCACTGAATTTCCTGGCTTGCCCAAGCTTGTCCTTTCCACTGAGATTCGCAGCCATCTATGTCTGAATGCATCCGAAATTGATGTTGCATGCACTGGTATCCTTAGTCTCATCAGAGAAGAGGACGATGATGATCTGGTTATTGATGTGGGCTTTGACATGGAATGGGAGTTCACTACTGGCATCGGTGCCTCAGGACCTCAAAAGACTGCACTTATCCAGATTGCAATTGCTGATGAGGTCTACCTTCTCTATGTTTACACTCTCAAAAAACTTCCTGGATCACTTCTTACTCTCCTCGCATCCAAGCAGTTTCTCAAAGTTGGCCGTCATATAGCTGCTGATTTTCAGAAGCTGGCTCGAGACTTTCCAGATTTCAAATTGCCGCTCAAACGAAAGAAGAATTTTGCCGGAACTCTTGATATTGGGCAGCTTGCAGCTCAAAAGAAAACTGTTCCTACAGCAACGGCATCACTAGCATCTATTGTGGCTGCAGTCTTAGGGTTTTCTCTTTCAAAGGATCTCCGTGTTTCATCTTGGAGCACTCCAAAATACTCAGATGAACAGCGTGGTTATGCCGCTCTCGATGCACATGTGCAGCTTGTCCTGTTGAAAGAACTCCGAAAAATGCATACAGATGGACAGCCTCTTTCATCTGTAACCCCCATTGGTCAACCTGTCAGTCTATATGTGCGAAACCATGAAATCGCACATGGAACAATCATTGAACAGCCAGCATTCTTCCAGACTTCTGACGGATCTAAGATTTGGGTCTCAACTACCAAGACTCGAGCTCTAATTCGGGTTGACAAAGTTTTGGCTCCGGATTGTGTGATCCCATATCATAAAACTAAGCTCTCCGAAGTCCAAAATGAGCGGGAGACTTTTGAAGCAGTTGTTAGTATATCATCTTTGCGAACTCGGAATAATACATCAACAACTCCATGCATTACAGAACCGGAGCGTAATCCTGGGACTCCAGAGTTTTTCCCACCCCCTGAGAGTTCTTTCACAGAGCCTATCTTGTGTCCTATGCCTGCTCCATCAAGTACAGAGATTCCTCAATCTAAACAAAACTCTGAATCTGACTCTGAGGAGTCGGAAGCTGATGTTGATGAAGATGCAGACTTCTGCCAGGAGTGGATCAATAATTTGGAAGATGCTACAGAACGGCAATATTATCAGGAAATGGTTGGAACTGTTCCCTCGCGAATTCTAGCAGACATTTTTCATGAGATCGACAAAGTGTGTAGGACAATTTCCAGGAAACACACTCTGCGCAAACATTTTGCTAGGGCCTTCAGTGATACAATGCTGGTCCCAGATGCTGGGGATAAAGCCAAAGTGGAAGCTGTACTTGCAACCAAAAACATTACTTGGGACCAAGCAAGGTCTAAATCACCTGGCTGGGTTTGGCGGCGAGTGCGCCGTTATATTCCCCAAAAAGATGTTCTGCACAAGATGCTCACTGAGCTTTTTGATGCATGGGCAGATGTAAAGTGTAGTGTCACCAAGCTTCCACTCTTCAGTGATGAGACACGTCAAAAATCCCAAGGGGTTCTGAGTGACGTACTGAAAGGATGGGTCTCCGATCCTGTTGGCATTCCGCTTTATACAGTTGAAGGCACTGATAAAAACAACTTGGATTTGTTCCACTGCATCAGAGGCACAAATTCTGTAGAAGGCGCTGTTCACAATCCATTGCGTCGGAACTTTGCATCTCTCAATGCATCACCAGAACTGGCAGATAGTCTCGCAGCTGATTGGCGACATCGACATAATGTTGACTGTGGATCCTTACACAAACATAATGTCAAATACAATGGTCACTATGATCCCTGGATAGATGACGACATATTCCGCCTCCGAGCAGATGTTGAATGGAGGACAGCTCCAACAACTTCCTCTCAACGGGTGATTCAGGACACATCACCACTTAGTTTTCCTACTACACATGAACAATTTGGAATAACCGGAATTCCTCTCAATATTCGGGCCAAAAATGATTTCCTTGGTGCAGCCATTGATGAAGCCACTCTGAATATATCTACCATCTATCCTTCTCACCTTCATCTGTCTGCTCTGAGGGCTAAGCGTGATAATATCTATGCATATCTTGCGCAAGCACAGCAGACAAAGTTTGCTGTGACTCCAGTTCATACACAGGAGGAATTTGATCTCTTCAACATGGCTGTGTCAACTGGGGGAGAATTTTTCTCTGTTGAAGGCAAACCAAATTTTGATCACTTTGCAACTTGGTGGTCCTCACATGCTAACGGAAAGACAATTTTCTACAAGCTAAAAGAGCATCTGGAATCACACCAGAAGATCTGGCAAGGGCTCCGAAAGGCCCAGCAATCACTTGTTGCCACTAGGGAACAGCGCAAACCCAACCGAGATCGTGTTCGATCAGCCACTCATGTTTCCCGTGTCCTGCCTGCAGCTTCTAGAAAAAACCCAGGTGTTCTCCCCTCCATTCCTAGTCCACCTGCAACAGTGGATGCAGACCTCCCAGATTTCTTTGATCCTCCACAAGGCTTCATCTCAGATCAGACTGAAGATAATTCTGGCTTTACTCAAGAGTTAGCAGCCTATGATTATCTTGATATTATGCCAGCTGCATCAACTAGCCAGCAGATTCAGTCTGTGGGCTCTATGCATGCCCCAGAATTGCCTCCCATGCAGTGGAACTTTCCACCACAGTGGAATCCACCACCACAGTGGGATGCCCCAGTGCAGGCACCCCTTCAGACTAATGCAGTAGCTGGGCCAAGCTTTATAACCTATCAGATTCCCCAAGCAAGGCCAAAAAGGAAAAGAAAGTGTGGTGTCTGTATAGCAGCAGGAAGATCTGGTTTTGATTGCCCTGGAGAGTCCAACCGCAAAAGATGCAAGTTTATCACTGTAAGTTCATTATTTCCGATTTCTTGGTCCTCTAAACTGACCTGCAGGCAGTGAACCATACAAATTAAGTAACAGCACAAGATTCTGATTTTATCCTTACCTACATATATGTACATGCCTGGCCCTTGTTATGATGTTTTTATACTCCCATTTGAGTACTTTTAAAGCTCCAGATTGAGTGTGAGCTTGGAATGTCCTTAGGAAGAGAAGCTCAGCTGGATATGCCATAATTTCTTAATTGGGTCGCGGGCGTTGAGTGAAGCCTCGGGAAACAACAAGGACAAAGCCAGAGTCCGGCGGAAGGAAAAAGAAAGGCAGCGCCGGGAATCGAACCTGTGACCAAAACGATACACCTTCACGTGACTCGACGGAGCAGTAGCACATACCAGTAGACAATGTAGCCTTTCCAAGAAAGGGGAGCGGCTACACTATGGCAAGTGCCGGGACTTTTTGAATAATTTTTGATTAAAATTTTTTTGTTCCACATATGACACCAGAGCCATAGTTCCAGTGTCACAGAGGACTATATTACCAACGTTCTTGGCTGTTCTTGGTGGACTTCGGATGAATCGGATCTTGAGGTGGGTCTTGACTCTTCAGTGCCTTGTTCAAGTGTCCTGGTAGACTAGATCCACGGGCCACGACTGATTTGCCGTTTGCTTGGCCTTGACACTGAGACTCCCAAGAGCATGAGGTACATCAATAGTCCGAATCTGATGAGCGTCGACAAGGCGAGCAGCACGAGCCAAGACTCGGAAAAAACCGGAATCGATCGGAATGATGCAAGCAACACCAGTCCCTCAGTCCCTCCAATGACCCCATTGTAATGTCTTGCCGTCCGTGCGAGTCATCCCGCCGAAGTTTCGCACCCAAAAGGTTTCAGATACCTGACTCCGGTCCCATACTTAATGGAAGGAGCAGTATGCTCAGGACGGCGGGTCTCGCCACTGCCGCGACACGAATCGCAATTCCGATTAACCCCACTCAGTGAACGGACTGAACAGTGACTCACGACGAACTAACACCAGAGTCGCTGATCTTGGCATCATGCAGATTGGCAATAGCCCTTATGCTAGATTCTGATAGGACCTCATCTCAGCTTGTGTCCAGGAACTTGGAAGTAAAATTCTATCCGCCCATTCATTCTGTGGTCATCTTTGCTGGCCAACGAACCAGTACTCCCTACATGGAGTTATCCATGTTTCAGTACGCGATCTTTCCCTGAAACAGAAGTACGCCTGATCCGGCACCAAGGGCTGATCTGTAGCAGGGGGCGGGACTGGATTTGTGTATTTCCATAATGAACGCAAGAATAGGCGCTGATCTCCATCGACACAGCCGTCAGTCTCCGTACCTGCCGGCGGCGCATTTCCCTCATATAAAAGGCTGTTGAGAAGTCTCCATCTCTCATTCACTTCTTCGTCCCCTTTCAGTCATTAACTTAACTTCTTCAACTTAACTTCTTCGCCACACGGACATCATGATACTGTCCGCTGCTTTTTTCATTCTTTCTACTCTTTCAACCACGTATGCCGCCATTGGTCCCGTCGCGAACCTCGAGATTGTGAACAAACGCATCTCCCCTGACGGACTCTCTCGTTCGTATGTCGTCGTTTGTCTGTACTTTGCTACGTCTAACCAAACATTTCCACAGCGCTGTCCTCGCACAGGGAGTGTTCCCCGGACCACTTATCAAAGGGAACAAGGTATTCAATCGTTTATAATCCCTTCAGGCAGTGGGACTGAGGTTGCTGGTCGAAGGGGGATCGCTTCCTGCTCAATGTCGAGGACCGTTTGACGGACGACAGCATGTTGAAGAGTACGAGCATTGTGAGCCGTGATCCATTCGATAATGCTCGCACTGACTCAACGACACCTAGCATTGGCATGGGCTTTTTCAGAAGGGCACGAACTACGAGGATGGCCCGGCTTTCGTTACACGTTCGTCATTTCGATCACCTTAACACTTTTAAACTCATGTAACACACAGAATGTCCCATCACGCCTGGACATTCCTTTTTATATAATTTTGAAGTCCCGTAAGTTTCAAGCAGTGATGGCGATCGACTTAATCTGACTTTGTTATAGGGACCAAGCAGGTAAGATATTCTTTTGCGTTACCCATGATGAATAACAATCTTTGCAGGAACTTTCTGGTATCACAGCCATTTGTGTATGTTCTGTGCCCTCAGTTTCATTTCGACCCTGACCCATAACTTAGCTACTCAGTATTGTGATGGTCTTCGTGGACCGTTGGTCGGTGGGTGGTCGTGGTTCCATCTCGTGGTGACCTAGTATTCTGAACCTGGAGTTTAGTGTACGATCCAAAGGACCCCGCAAAGCATCTATACGGTGAGTTATTTTCCTTCTGTTTCCATGTCCGCGCCGACCGTCCTTGAAGATGTTGACGATGAATCGACGATCATAACTCTGGCGGATTGGTATCACTACCCTGCAACACAGGCACCCACCACGTCCCCCGCTATGTTCAACACGACTCTCATCAATGGGCTGGGGCGCTACGAGAATGGTGTAAGTACATGCTTCTGCGCCCTGTATAATTCTAATTATAATCCATGTATTCCAGCCCCTCTCGCCGCTCGCAGTCATCAACGTTGCTCAAGGAAAGCGTTACAGGTAAACCAACTGTTTTAAAATTGGGGTAGAATCATTTTGACGAGCGTTATTCCTTAGGTTCCGCCTGGTTTCGATTTCGTGCGACCCCAATTTCATCTTCAGGTATGCGAAAAAATCACAATCTAGTTTATCGACTCTCAACGGCGCCTAGCATTGACGGCCATTCGATGACGATCATCGAAGTTGACGGTGTCAATCACCAACCCCTCATCGTCGATTCGATCCAGATATTCTGTACTTAACCCATCTCTTTCGAGCCCAACAATATGCTTATGTGGATAACTCGTAGCTGGACAGCGTTACTCCTTCATCCTGAATGCCAACAAGAAGCCCGACAACTACTGGATCAGGGCTCAACCGACTCTGGCCGGCACCAACCAAGGGTTTGTCAACGCGACGAACAGCGCCATCCTGAGATACGTTGGAGCGCCACACCGCGATCCTATCACGAACTCCACCATCAAGCAGCCGCTCGTTGAGAGTGCCCTCCATCCCTTGGTGCCCGTCCCCGTTCCCGGCGGCCATGAACCCGGAGCAAAGGACGTCATCCCCCTGCGGCTCGAGATCAACCTGGACTTCACGACCTTCAAGTGGCAGCTCAATGGTTCCGTACGTATATCCAGGTCTGCACCACGAACGGCCACTCACCCGCCATTCTCAGACCTTCACGCCACCGAGTGTCCCAGTCCTGCTTCAGATCCTTTCGCACAAGCACTCGGCACTGGACTTGATGCCCGAGGGCAGCGTTTACAAGCTTCCTAAAAATAAAACCATCGAAGTCAGTATCCCTGGGGGCTCGCCCGGTGCTCCTGTAAGTCGATCTTCTTTTCGGACCAGTGACAGATTGCTGATAAGACTCAAAGCACCCTTTCCATTTGCACGGAGTGAGTATCTCCCAAGAACTTTCAGATCACTTTCTCATCTGTTTATAGCACAATTTCCAAGTTATTAGGACCGCTGGAAACTCTACCTACAACTGGGACAACCCAGTGATCAGAGATGTTGTGTCCACGGGAAGCAGCACGGACGATTTGACCACCTTCAGGTACGACTGGAGCGCGTGTACTGTGTTCTAGGCGCTGACATCTTTGGATAGATTCAGGACCGATAACGCTGGGCCATGTACGGATGCTCGTCACTTTCCCTCTTATTGCTCGATGTTGACACACGCGACAGGGTTCCTGCATTGCCATATCGACTGGCATTTGGACGCGTGCGTCATCGCCTCCCTCTTTCTTGTCCTTTTGGCTCACCTTCACACGTGTTCTAGCGGCCTTGCTGTCGTCTTCGCGGAAGATGTCCCAAGCATTGCCAAGGAGAAGACCCCTCGTAAGCTTTGAGCGTCACTGACATCTCCAAGACTAGGCTAATGACCCGGATAGTTGCGTGGGACCAACTCTGCCCGATCTACGACCACAGTGCCAAGGATTAAACCCGATGCCACTCGACGTCTGCCCTTCGTTAATGAAACAAGACCACTTGCCTCTCCTTTAGATTATTTTATCCTTCAATTTGGTAATACACTTTCACTGTAGTCTAATACACCATGATGTCTCTACTGTATCCGTCATATTAATGTATATGCCTCTCGCTTATTCTTCGTTCGACATACTGGGCGATATCAACGCATCAATCATCTTGAAAATGTCTCGTGACCCCTTTGGAGCATAATTTCGCATTAGCTTCAAACAACGTCATGGAATTTCCACGAAATTTTAAGACAGCGCGTGGCAAACATCCCTGTCACACCGCAAATAGAAATTTTTTGGCGTGGATGGAAATAATTATGAAGCATTTAGTTTAGACATAACAAAAAATTGAATTTAATCAACTAGTTTCGGTACAACTGAAACCCCATCGATGAGACTTGATTGGCTGAATTCTCTTATCGATCTGATATCAGAATTTTCAGTGGCACTGACACTAATTGATTAATCTGAATCCTTTGTTAGGTCTAAACTAAAAGATTCATAATTATTTTCATCCATGCCAAAAATTTTCTGTTTGCGGTGTGTGTCGGATCGATGGAGTTTTTATATAAAAAACGCATCGAATTGTCAGCAACGGCACGCCACTCCGATAGATGGGTCGCATCCAGTATCCCGTATCTATGACTTATCCGAAGTGTGGATCCGAAGCGATACAGAACAGTGTGTATACCTGGACGGTTCCCAATCCCGTTAGCCTGTTTGGCGCGGAAGCGATATAGAACGGAGTGACTAAGGCACAAGAAAATCAAGACGTGGTAGAGAGTTCGGCCGAAGGCGGATCTAAGACTGGCTGATTCCAGACGGTTATCAGGATCACCATACACCAGAAAGGAGCAGGAGAGCGTGGAGTGGCGCTGATACTCCCAACATTGGCGGCAGATTGGCGGATACGCCATATCTCATGTGTGGGGGTGGTTCACTGTCGGACAGAACATCCGAACTCGGAGCCAAGCGGGAGATCTATCGTTGTAATCGTCTTCCGAGTCCGTGCGAAGGAGAGGAACTGGATGGAGACATTGAGTACTTCACAACTGGAGGGACATATATGCAAGCTTTTTCTAATCAGGAATCCGTATCTCCAGTACTTCAGTTTATATATTTTCGGCCGAAGCAAGTAGTCCTGCAGCCGATATGGGTCTGACAGGAACCCCACATTTCAATCGGATGTCAATTAGGATTTCGTAGGGTGACTAAGGTCATGGACACTCCAGGTTTTTCTGACCGGAACCTCGAAAGAGCAGTTATCGCAATCGACCGGTATTAGGGTATGAGATTTGCCTTCACAGTCACTGCGTTCCCACCCCCCGTAGACGCACCTTCGTCTACCTTATCCTACATGCGGCTACATGCGGCGATCTTCGGCTACGTCCGGCTACCTATGTGTACGCCATGACGTAGACGGACCTTCGGCGCGCTTATCCTACGTCCGACTACGTCCGTCCACGTCACGTAGACACGGCCCGTCTACCGGTCGGCTACGTATGTCTAACGCTGTCTACGAGGGGCCGGAACGCAGTGAGTGCGAGCTCCCTTCCGAATGCACAATGTATCTATCTTTCTTGTCAGCATCTCGGATCAGTTTGGTTCACAAATTGCAAGGATTCACACGGTTGGGCCGCCTACAGGCTCAGTGGCCGCAAGCCTGTGGCGGGTGTGCGATGTGCAGATCTTCGACTGCTCAGAGCATAGATTTGTCAGCTCGGAAATAGATGGAACCGTGGAAGAGGTGGAAGATTGGGCCGATGGACCCAATCGGCGTCATAACCTTAGATCCCCGACTATTTTTGCCGGCGGCGAATAAAAAGTGCATGAGTAATCGAGTCAGGACTTGCTTCCACTTCTCTCACTAGTACAATGAGCTCGAGTATCGACTTCGCTCCTTTCCTTGGTGAAAAGTCTCGTGCTTGGAAAGCCTGTGGAAGTGAGAGCGCGCTTGCGGCGCGTAGGGCTCGCTGATTTTTCTTTAGTTCGCGGGCTTTTCCCACTTGAAAACATCCCGGGAATGATCTCACTGCTCGCAGGTCAGTCTTTCCATGAGGCGCGGGCAATCTTCCTGATAATTTTTGGACAGGCAGGCCCAATCCCTCAACGTTCCCATTCGAATCCATAACGATGAAGCTGAAACCCACGCTCGCTGGAACGGCCCCTACTACTGACGGCAATGATCCGTTCACTCTCGTATTAGAGTCTGAAGAGCTGAACGAAGCGCTACAGTGTGTCTTTTCCTCCCCATCATGTTCTGCCTCGCGTTGATCTCGTTTGTGATGTAGATACGGCGCGACTGCAGGCGTGCCCCGGTTTATAAAAGTACGCCCCCATGCATCTCGCTGTGTGTCCCATCTTACGCGCCAGTGGAAGTGGCTTGAGTCCTTTCAGACTCATGCGCACCAGCGGAAGCCCGACGAAAGCTGGGCTGTTACCGTCGGCTGTGGGAGCCAGGACCTCATGCACAAGGTCCGTCCATATATTTACGTGCAATCAACGCGCGTTTTCTCACGCATGGGCAGGCCTGCGAGGTCCTCATTGACGACGGGGACTCCGTCCTGCTTGAGACGCCTGTATACGCGTATGCAATTCCCGATATTTCGCGCCGCAGTCAACTGAATGGGACGTCCAGGGGTGTGTTAGGCTTCCTCGCGGCCCTTCCCTGTACTCTCGTTGGTGAGCAATCCGCCCCATAAATCGTGTCACGGCCATGCCACTGACGCGATGCGCTCTCGCAGAAATCCAGGCGGATTCTTCGGGCCTCGACCCCGCGTCCCTGGAGGACACACTGTCCACGTGGTCTACGACGCGTCCTGGCCAGCGTTTTCCCAAAATCCTGTACACGATCCCGTCGGGGAGCAACCCGACAGGCGCATCGATCCCCGAGCATCGCAAGGTCGAGGTGTACGTTCCTGATGCATGACATATCTCCGAATAATCTATGTATATCGTGCGTATCGTAGGTTGAAACTGGCCAAGAAGTATAATATCCTCGTCGTCGAGGACGATGCCTATGCCTTCCTGTACTACGGCCCCGAGGGGAAGCAGGCCCGAAGCTACTTCGCACTCGAGGGAGAGGTGAACGGCGAGGTGGGCCGCGTCGTACGGTGCGTTATCTTGAGTTGAAACTAATCCTATCAGCAATACTGATATATTCATTTGCTATCAAAGATTCGATTCATTCAGTAAGGTGCTGAGCAGTGGGATGCGGCTGGGATACATGACTGCCCACCCGCTCCTGTGTAACTCAGTCAACATCATCACGTCCAATACAAAGTACGCACTCTGACTTCATTCCCATACACTCATTCCGTCTCACTTCTCTATTGGCAAATTTCCCTCGAACTTACTTAATTGAACAAAATTCAGTCTCCAACCGCCGAGCCTGACGCAAATAATGGCGTACAAACTCCTCTCACAATGGGGCCCAGAAGGCTTCCTCGCACACTGCCGGGGCGTTGCTGCGTACTACCGTGCACGCCGAGACGTGTTCGAGTGCGTCGCGTACAAGCACCTCGAGGGCCTCGCGGAGTGGACGACGCCTGTCGCGGGGATGTTCCTCTACATCAAAGTGCGCCTTCCTCACATCCCGCTCATCAGCACAGCACTGACACCGGCTAACTCTTTCGCAGCTCCTTGTGCACCCCGATGGGCGGCCCGCGGACTCGGCGCGCCTCATCTCGACGAAGGCCGTCGCGAAGGGCGTGCTGGGCGTGCCGGGGACAGCGTTCATGCCGCTTGGCGGGCCGACGCCGTATGTGCGTGTGAGTTTCAGCTTGATTGAGGAGGACAATGCGGATGAGGCGTGTCGGAGACTGGGTGAGGTCGTGCGGGAGGCGCGGAGGGAGGTGCTGGACATGGAAAACAATGTGAACAAACTGACGGAGGGTGTGGCGAACGTCCTTCAAGATTAAACAGACATTCTTGTGTTAGGGTAACAGACGATTCAACTTGTCAACTTCTTCCACGTGAGACGTTATATTCTCTGGGTGCGATCGAGTATTTCGTTTTGCTGCAACGCTGAATTTTGTTGCATGTGTTTTCATCAGCGACATGACAAAACACTTGTGATCTGGTGCATCTTTTTTGACTTTTTTGTCCTGCATGAAAAAATTATATCACAGAAATGATGCCTAGAAGCCAATGGAGTATGTCAAAAAAAATCTTTTTTGGAGGTCTTGTGGTGTTTTTGACATAGCCTGCGGTCTGGCGATCTGGCGTCCTTTTAGGGCTTGCTCAAGCTTGTACAAGCTTGAGCAAGCATCGGCAAGTAAACTGTTAAAATCCCGATGTTTTGAGTATTCAGCTGCGGTTGCTGGTTTTGCCTACCCGTTGCCGAGCACTCCAAATTGCCATCTCAAATACGGACTGATCGCCGGTGGCGTTTACAATGCGCTGCAGTTGCTCGTTGGCTTTCTCTTCAGTACCAAGATAGACCAGTGATTGACCAGCTCGCCGGGCCGGAGGGTGGCTTGTTCCGACCTCGCAAAGGACCCCCAATAATAGGCCTAAAGGCCTGGTCCCAGGATCCGCGAATTTGTAAGGATTGAAGGTGCCGATTTGGGGCGATTTTGTAAGGATTGAGCCAGGCCTTCCCAAAATTTTCGAAAAATGTAAGGATTTTCGGACCAGGCCTAAATTTGGCCCAAATTTGTAAGGAATCGCGGCCCAGGCGTCAAAAAGCCCTAAAATGGTCGGAAAAGTCGCAAAAATCGCTCAGGGATCTGTTACAGACTATATACGTTGTCTAGATACTTAGATTTGGTCAAATAAACTTATTGTTAAAACCCGACAGTTGTGTCTTGCGCCTCGGCTTCCAACTGCGCGGCCTTTCGAGATTTTGATAGCTTCACTGCGGCGTCGAAACGAGCTAACCCTGTGCCGAGCTCTTGGAAAAGGTTCGCGTCCGGTAATGTCAGTTCCAGCCCGCTGCCGTTCGCCTTCGGGGATCCAGATAGCCGACAGAGGAATGTGAATGGAGGAAGAAAGCGGAATTGCATCGTTTGTAACCTTGCAGTTGCCTGCGGAATTTCCCGAAACTGACGACCATAGGAATGCTCGAAGACCTGGACACCCAAGTACGAGACAGCGCTGATATTGTGGTGGCGTTCGATGGCATTATGCTTGCCATTTTTCCCGCCACCCTTCGAATAAAGTGCTATGACTTCAGTTTTTTCAGTTGAGAAGCTGAACTGTGGAGTGACGACAATACGGAAGGCTTGCTTTTGGCGACCCTGAGTCCCATTTCTGTCCAGATGATTCCAAAATCACCAATCACCAAATGCCTGAGGTTGGTTACACCGGCTGTGGAGACTCGCTCCAATTGCGGGACCTTTGCTTCCTTGAATAGCTTTGTACGACGTGTCGCAGCCTCGAGGATCGATTATATAAGCTCAAGCAAAGAGTGGGCGAGAAAGGATTTTACCTTCGTTGCGAGGGCAGAGGCAGCGGCAGCAGCATTGGCAGCATTACCAGTTTCTGTCTTGGCCCCGGCCTGCCAACGGACCTGGCGCTCGACGGCGCTGCCGATTGCACGAGATTGATCTTCCTTCAAAATCTCGTGAAACTTGCGGAGGACCTGGCGCCGGAGTGACTCTTCCGGTTGCCCAGCGACACCGCTTTTCGCGGCCTTGGTTCGGGCGCAGTTTGTGGCTTGACGAGTTTGGTGTTGACGGCGTTGTTGGACGAGAGCATCGAAATCCACAAACAGCCGCAATCGACCCCCTCCAAAAGCCAGACCACGTGCCATCAACTGCACGTGCGAGAGCGGTCCAGTGGCATTTCAAAGGCATTTTGACGCGTTTTGACGCGTCTTTCGCTAATTTAGTCTAGATACATGGTATTTGAGTTACTATCGGTCCATGTACGTGGATTTTCCCTTCTCCTCTTGTCCGTCCCAATATCCCCACCTATTTTCTCAATTTTTGCGAATGCACCTTCGAAAACTGCCGCCAAGTTGGGGTGAACTCCGCGTGATTGCCTATAGCACCCATCATCTCCTCCCAGCAGCGCTTTAAGTGAATTTTCCGGCCTTCAGTCATATAACGAGGTGGAATTTTGTTAAGGATTTTGACGTAGAGGAGTCGGTGGCATCGGTGGCATACCTGTGGGGCCATATTGAATAGTTGTGGGGGGGGTGCTCTTGACTCGGTGAGTGATGTGGCCTGCTCCGTGGTCTAAATACACCACAAAAACCGAATATATCGGTCGTAGCTCTTAGTGCAGGAGAAAGACGCGCTCAAAAGACATGGAATCCATTTTTGTAACGTGAGCATATCTACACGTGATCTGGCTTTTGGAGGGGGTCGATTGCTCGAGACAAATCCACATTGTCAAAATCCATAAACAAACCACGACCAAACGGCTTCGAAGGCTCATCCTTGAGCAGAAGTGGAGGTAGTGCTACATCATGTGCGGGGGCGCACGCAATCATAGCCATGGTCTCTTGAACAGCAATATATTCTTCTCCGAGGATTTCGTCCATAAGTCTTCGTCAATCTCCTTGAATTGTTGACTGCGTGAAGGATTAAATAATCATGTTCTCGGGTTAATACGTTCAGGGCTTACACTCACATGTATTCATCCACGGTGATGCAATACTCGCACAAGTAAGAGATGTGATCTCTTTGTCTATCCGAGCCGATGGAAGCGGAGTGTCGGGATGTTCTTGAATATCAATTATGGCCTGGAGCTCTTCAGCCTCTGAGAGTGCCTGCTGATCAATGTCGTCAAAATCCTCGTCACCAGCGAACTGGTCCGAATCTTCGAACAGATCAAGATCATTTACAAACCAAGCTCCGATGCTTGGGAGGACTGCTGGTTGCATCGATGCACCTCGACGTATCTGACCCGGTATTATTCCTAGAAGCACAACGAGAGCGTCAGATTCCGCAGTGGCCTGTTCTGCTGCCACAGCAATTTCCGCGTCGGAAGGGTAAAGTGCAAGGTTGGGGAGGTTTGCGCCAGCATTGTCATAGTACGTGTAACTATATCCTTGCGCGGTAGCCCGAGGATCTGAGGACTTCGCAGCTAGTACAGCTGAGCGCATGGTAACACGGAGTTTGGGAATCATATAAACAAAGTCAAGCATGGTGAAGTCCTTGACAACGCGTCGCGCATTGCCAAATGTATGCTCGCAGGGCTCGCTCGAATGAAACCAGGGGAGGAGGGGGATGTGGTTCGGAACATGGTCCCGGTGGACGACAATCAAGGCTATTATACCTTCGATAAGGATTCGAGCGATATCAACCGCTTCATGGGAAAGAAAATACTGTGAGTGCTTGTAACTTGCGGCGTCAAGAAAATTCCCCCAGCTGTCCAAGAAGTACCGTGCACGCAAGGCCATCTTGATCCGTTCTAAGTGTGCAATCTCTCGGTTCTGATACGCGTCCACGAGCTCTCCAAAGATGAAGAGGTAAACAATCTCTCCGATAAACTCCGGGTGGCGTTGGCTGAGATATTCTAGAGTTTCTGCGCAAAACAGACACGTCGCAGCAGAATCATCCTGCCGATCTAGTCGAACAACATCCCGGTTATACATTGGCGAGTCCGGTGCCATGGCCATGTCGTGTATTCGACGAAATATTGCAGTGAAGTTTCTGAAGGTAAGCAAACGGGCCCCGGTGAATAGATTATTCCGAAAGGTCTTGAGGCCATGTTTTGTGTCCTGAATCATGATGACGGGGTATCCACATCAGGAAAATATGAAGTTGCTAGATAGACCTAGATAGACCCATATAATGCTGATAGACACTATAGCAAACCGACGTCTATGATACACAGGGTGGAGGGGTGGTTTCCACCACATAGACCACCATAGACAGCACCCGGTCTATCATAGTTGCATAGACACGATAGCCAGCATAGACATTATAGTTCTCAAAGTTCTCAAAGGATGTGCAAGAATTTAAAGCAACAAATTATATTCCATATGATGGTACTATATAAGACGATGTACAATAGTATAAAAGCGGCCCAGTGCACAGCTCTCTGTAGATCTCGGAGGTCTTGAAAGATAGGAAAAAATGGTAATTCAAGTTTGAAGCTGGTTGAGTGATGGCTTGACCAGAAAAACAGAGGGAGTAAAACTCGGATGTTTGCGGAGAAGTTTGAAACTGTTAGCAGAAATAAGACCAGGGATCTTGATGGGAGGAAAGACACAAAGTGGAGCAGTCAAATCACGCCAACTTGAAGTGTCTTGAAGTTTTGGTCTTGTGCAGGATACATAAAGCCATCAGGAAATTAACCGTATATCTAGATGACCGAGGCAGCGAGGCAGCAGAAACAATGAAACAAGGACAGCAGTCTAAGCAAGTGGTAGTGGTTTGCAGGGCTTGGCCCAAATGGCTGAGAAAAGCCGCTCAGAAGATGGCGAGATGGAGCCTGTCTTGATGCTAATCTCCAAAACGAGCCACAGGAGATGGGCAGTGACAAAGGGATAGCTTGTGTCTGCATTTTGAGATGGCCAGGCTGCAAGGATGCGGGATATAGATGCAGGGAAAGAGCCATAGGGTGATGTGCGATGGGGGAGAGCAAGGAACAAGTGACCAAACAAAGGACAAAGAGAAAACGATGCGCTCGTGATGGCGGAGTTTGAAGGTTCGATCCAAAGCACGGACCTATGAGTACTCCATATCTGGCTTACCGCCCGAATCCGCATCATTTGAAATATAGCGTAAGCGGCAAGCCCCCAATTAAAGAGAGTTGAATTTCCGTGGTCAATGTCTTCCTGGCTCATCAAGCTGCAAGAAACAGTGACTTACCCTGCTTAAACTCCGATGTCACTGCCCAGACAGGCTCAAGATCAAGACATTTGCGCTCAATTTGCACTGGTTGCACCGGCTGTGGTGCAAAGATAAGTTGCTCAAGATTTCAATCCAATGATAAGCATATTCCAAGTTTTTTTCTGGGCAGATATTAACATCAAACCGAGAAACAACCATAGACTAAGGTAGGGTGCATGGACGATGCGCACATGTCACATGACTCTGGCACCGCCAAAATCAGTGCCATCAAATGGCTTTTGGTCGGACTCTAGCCTTAATGGCGCCTTCTATCAGGACTAAATCGAAAATCTGGCCGCAAGGAAATGTCGGGAAGGTTTCTGGCTACATTTCCTTGCAGGCCGATTTCTTGATTTGGGCCGGAAAAAAGTGCCATTAAGATTTTTGTCCGAAATGTGTCCAAATCAGGTGACGTGTGCGCATCGTCCATGCGCCCTACCTTACGATAGTAGAGATGACAAATATATAACCCTTCATAGACCCTCACAGACAATCATAGATAGTCTGGAGGCTTTGAAGACCACCATAGACCATGGTAGCCCCCCATAACCGCCACTTGCACTTCATAGCATTTCAGATTTTCCTGATGCACGGAAGACACCAATAACGAGCTCAAGATCCGTTGTCCCGGGAATAGGGCTGGTTACGGTGTGTCAGATGACTCGCTCGGCCTTCTCTACCAGCATCCGCTGGACCGAATGCTCAACTTCCATACCATCACAGGCATACGAGACCACCCGGATCTTGCGGTCCAAAAGCCCGTACAGATTTTTTTCGAGGGGGACAAGCAGCTCTTCTGCTTTCATGTTGTCGGTGATAGGCATGGCTGCAATCACCAGTGGAGTGACACCTGGTAGTGGAATGGATAAACGCCAGACACAAACCTGCAACGTTTTTAGACCAAAGAGGATGACAAACAGTCAAGATACCTTCGTTGCCTTCATAACCTTGGCATCCTGGAGTACTTGCTTCATGGCTTCGGGATTGGCTACCTTGATCGGTCCATCGACCGCACCAACCAGATAGTCAGCCTTTTCCTTCACGTCATGGTATAGCTTCAAGCCTGCAAAGAGTTTGGAATCGTCACAGCTTAAGGCAACAGGACCAGTATAGTTGATCGCAGCGAGATGATCTTCTACGAGCTGGAATGTTTTGTCTCCAATGTCCATGGGAAAGCAAGGTTCACGACCCTCCTTCACTCTACGGGAAAGTCAGTTAGAAAGAGTGAGGTTCAGGAGAAAGAAACATACTTCGAATAGCCGCACTGTGTACTAGGCGCATGAAACAGTCGGCGCGAGCACCAGCAGCATGCTCCTGCTCCCAGATTTCCTCGCAAAGTGCAGCAGCAGCAATCGTGTTCCGGCATGCGATACTGCACGATGTGATATCCTTTTGGTCACCGTGGTCAAGGGTGTCTCTTTGATATGTGAATTCATTCTCGCCAAATCCTGCATGGAGCCATCTTTTTAAATCCTTAATAAACTTGACAGGTGCCTTCGACTTTCCGACACGGGAATCACCTGCAGACAAGATTCATTAACCAGCACTTGGGGTATCAAAACCGTCACGTACCCGTTGGAATCAGTCTACATTTGAAGTCAATAAGCGCCGCAATCCAATGATTGTTGTTGATATGAATGGGGAAATATAGCTGAGTATCACCCATTTTTTTGATATGCTCTTCATATCGGGCGAGCAAGGGCGTGTTCTTCTTTGTATATTTCACATTGCTTCCTTTCTTCACCGCCTCCGAGAACACCAGGGTGCGATAAGCACAGTTTTGGTCAGCTCAGGATCGGCCGCTACCTGAGCAGAGAGATCAGACATCATCATATCGATGTGATCGTCTGATAGCCACTCCCAGCTCAAGATTTTAGCCAGATCCAGGTTTGTCCACTGTCCCCAGATTTTGGATCTCCATCCGAGCGTATCGAATAATCCAGACATGGCATCTAGGGCCTCACGGTCTGCTCCAGAGGTCTCCTTGTTATTCAGCTGTTCCTCCACCCAGTCCCCTTGATTTTTTGCGTAGGCTGAGGGAGGAAGCCGGACAAGCATGGTTTGATGGCTGTAAATCCATCGTTGATCCACGGTATAATGATGGACGCAAACATTATCCACTGTGGGCTCTAGGATTTTGTGATTTTATGGGACAGGTGGTGCGAGACCAGAAGATCTGAAAGAGGGCCCGGGAGGAATGGGCCGGCTCATAAGGGATGTAATATCCGCGTTAGGCATGTCGCTGCTAAACCATGTTCTAGGCTTGCTCAAGATAATCGTGCAAGATTCCTTGGGGAGACGGCGCGTCAAGAACTCTGTTATGGGCTTGGCATCGGGGATATGATTCTGACGGATTTCGATGGGCATGGCTAACACTTCAGCCAGTGCCACGTGGGCTCCCAGCTGAGCATCGGCAGACGGAATTTTTTTGTCCTGATCAATATATGCTGTGAAATCGAATGGAGGAGGATCGTCTGGGACTTCGATAACGGGCCTCGAGAATATCACGGGCATAATTCCAGAAATCTAGCAGATGTGAAGCAAAAATAGTTGGACAGCCCACAGAAACTAGCAGGTACACACAATAAAAAATAAGGTACAAATGGGTCTGAAATGACTGCGGCTTGGGATCGAACGCACGACTAAAAAAAACGACAAGACCCACACTGTACACCCCTTACCACTCCGTCACCCTGACTTCGTAAGGATTGAGGACCTGGCGTGTCTAGATAGTCCAGTTTGTGTAAGGATTTGGGGCCCAGGCATGCCATCGATTTGGGGCAAAATTGTAAGGATTTGAGCCTGGCCAAACGCAAAAATTCTCTCGAATTTTTAAGGATTGGGACCAGGCATATAGGGCCATTTTTGGTGGTCCTCCTCGCAAGGGACGGCAATTTCCGTCAAATCGGGGAACACACCGAACGGGGATAAGCAAAATTTGATCATGATCATGTGGTATGTTTGATGATCAGATACCTTGTCGTCGACATCGCCATTTGGCACAGACCTGATTTCTCACCACTCCCATGTCAGTCCCTCGGCGCATTCTCTATCCCTCCTTTACCTCGCCTTCGTTATCACCTCTCCTGTTAACGGGGCCCTCACGAATCGGACCATCGATGATACCGACGCCTCTTACTTTACTTTCCTTGAAGACCCCAACTCGCCTGACTCCCGACCGTGGACGCAGATAACACCCTCGACACCTTGTCTGTTTTGCTCGGCCCAGCCGCAGACAACGAACATATACAACAAGACATGGCACGACGGTGGTAATAATAGCGCAGGATCATTCACATTTCAAGGTGAGTCATGCATACCATCACTTCTATAGACGACATCGAAGTGCTGCGTAGGTGCCGACGTATACATCTATGGCATCGATCTGGACAACCCTGCGAACATATCCTTCACTATGGATGATATAACGGCGTTTCACTATTACGCAGGCTCCGAACAATTCGTGTTCAACTCCCTGTTTTTCGAAGCCAAAAAATTGACGCCAAATGTCAATCATACCGTGTCTTGGGTGCTCCATGAGTCCAAGTCAAATGGGACCACTGGTTTGTTTGACTACGCGATCATTACGGTGGACGATAGTTCTTCGGGGAGCCCATCGTGCGTCCATTCTGTCCATCTCATTGACACCGTCCCGCTGACATCCGCAAAGCGGCAGCGTAGCTCCAACTCAATCGTCCACGCCGTGAGTTATTTGAACTGATATTCCGCACACAGCTGAGTCGTTGAATCAGCAATGCAGCGCCGTGCGTGTTGAACAGCATTATATGAGGAGTACAACTACTGACAGAAAATCAGTAGCTCGAGTAAGTCGAAATCAAACACGGGGGCGATCGCTGGCGGTGTAGTCGGTGGAGTCGCGGCGCTTGCGCTGATCGCCGCCCTCGCATTCTTCCTGCGCCGCCGCAGGGCAACGCAAGCGCAAGTGCCGGACGGCCCGGAGGTTTCCGAGTCGAGACCACGCCGGGTGCGAGAGGACTACGTGGTCCAGCCCTTCCTGGAGCCCGCACCGTCGTCTGGGGGAGACACGTCGCCCGCGACCAGCGCTCCGGAATCTAAAATGCGTGCGTCTTTGAAAATCCGCCTCCGCGTTTGCTGACTGACTGACATGTCCTCTTGCGCGACGCGACAGTGGATGTCAGCTGGAATAACCCGCGCCAATCGGTGCCGTCCGTCGTGCCACAGCCCGAACCCACGATGCGCGAACCGGATGTGCTGAGCCACACGACGTCGCAGCCCGACACCTCGACGATGGCGCCATCTTCGCGCGAGCGATTCCTGGAGGACCGGCTAGCCACCCTGGAGGCGCAGGTTAATCAACATCTTCCGCCGCCTTATGCGCAGCCGCCCGAGTAACCGATTCCGTTTATCGAGTTTCGTCAATAGCCAATGTTCATATGTACGTGAGGTCAATGTTGTACATTGTGGTAATGCACGGGCTCTGAACTTGGCATGACGAGGCACCCGCGTTTCGAGATCAAGACTCGCTAATGATCTTCATGCGGTGTATCTCTGGTATCTCTTCCGCAGTGTTCGTGAAATATAGAGAGCGCCGAATATGATTCATAAAGATGGAGCGAGGACACCGGCGGCC
>JARGXW010000697.1:0-71131 GCA_029204085.1 Mycena sp. CBHHK59/15
CATCTCATGATCCACTTGGCTGTTCGGAAGCCGAATGAGTTCTTCCACGACGTCAGCAGTGACAAGGCCCGAAACCCCATTTCCTTGAATCATACATCAGCCACAATTCTACTCGTGACAATAGAGGTCGCAGAAGCTTACCAGACAACACAAGGAACGGGATATGCAGAAGATACTGCTGATTGTCCTTGCCTGTTACATGCACAAACTTTCACCCAATTTTGTCTGTTAAGGCCGAGTTGAAAAGATCCATCTCCAACGTGGCCAGCCATTCGGCAGCCCAGGAAATATTGTCCAGTCTTCCTTTACCAACAAGTGACTTCCATTCAAGTTGTAAGTCAGATAGGAAGGCCCGCAGCTTGTAATGGGTATACTTAAATGCCATGGATGCATGAATGAGCTGGCCATCCATGATCGTACCTCCTTTCCCACTGTGGGCGGACAGCTACTGAAACCATAAGGTGCTCATGCAAAGTTAGTGATAGAACTCGTACCATGTAGTTTCCTCCAGCCTTTGGGCATTGTATGTAGTGAGCGGGATTCTCTCAAGGAACCACCAAAACACCCCTTTCACAGACTCTTTGGGTTCTTCACTCAGCAATTTCCCCCAGTCCCAATCTCCTCTGGTGGACTGCAGACGAAGCTGAAGTCTGGCGGAGGTCACCTTGTTTTCCATCCATAATAGCAGAACACCTGCAAGATCAGGACTGATATTCACTCGGGGCTTTGATGTTGACCTTTGTTTCCACATTGAGTCGGAAATTGTGTCCTGATGTTCACACTTCTGCAAGTCATTACTATTGACATATTCGGGAAGAAATCTGACACAATGTTCATTGAGGGCAAGGGCGTGTCAGAAGTGGCAGATATGGTTTGCAAAGGCCATAAGCAGAAGTGGTTGTCCCTGTAAATCACCGACAGAAGACACAGTATCCCTATTCTGTGCATCAGGAAGGTATATATGGAGCAGACAGATGGATGTACCAAACACTGATGAAGTGGACAGCGATGTTCCGTGGGAACGTAGTTTTGAAGTGTGAGCATAACCTTTCTGCATCCCCGGTCGCTAAAAAATCCAGTCAGTGTAATAGATTAAAAACACGGTGCTTCACCAACCCTTTCCCTGATGCTGCTTGGAGTAAAATTCATAAGCACTGGGATTCCTGTTATTTTGTTGTTAGAAGACCATGAACCATAAATTCTCACAAGGGTATAAGACAATGGTTTCCGGGATAGACAAGGCCCATCTCATCATCATTGCAGATCAGCAACAACACAAACACCACTTTGCCCACTCACCGTCGTTATCATTCCCTGTTCTCTGTTAGCCGAAATGTATGCTTTATCCAAACCCACCGAGCGAAAGCCAAGTCCAGTTTATTGTGGATAACCACCTTCCAGTATGTGAGGGACCGAAATGAAGGAGGAGCATAAGTTCTGATGCCACTGAGATAGAAGGTGACCTGTGGAGTCGAGGAATCATCTTTACGATGTGGCAATGAAGCTCAACCACATTCGCATTATGTCTGACAGTCAAATGAGATGCACAAGTGATGGGTTTAGGGACAAAATTGGGGCCAAACTGGTTGGATGTTCCGTTGATGCTGAGGACCAAGTTCCAGGAAGGGATTTCATAGCATTTACCCCGACAGTCCGTGCTGCATGAGCAGTGACGAAGACATGTACAGGCACATTGACATTGTGGCGGGCATTGGTGTAGACATTTGCGATGAGGTGTAGAGAGGCCTGAGAGGACAGCCATGGTGGTCTGGAAGAGAGTGTGTTTTGAACATGAGGCATACTGAAGGCTTGAGTTAAGTTAGGATACAGGCAAGCCGCAAGCGGCGTGGACATTGCATTGCATGTAGCTGGCTGCCATCCATGTGGAGCACAATCTGGCGCTATTTAAAGACCCCCCTCCATTCTTTGGGATCGGCTTTCATAAGCCTCGATTTGCCAGAAGGGCGACAACATAGTGACATGGTGGGCGATTGCAGAGAATTGGTGATCAGATCGATCACGCCACACACACAACGCACACAGATATAGGTGTTGTGATTTTTTCTTCTGTTGTTTTGTCAAAAGATTATCCTTTTCGCTGGTAAACACCCATCTGATTTCGAACATTTTCCGGTTGCAGAGTACTTTATGCATCATTTACCCATTGACCCATTTTCTTCCCTTTCGCGTGCCCTCCTCAACACGTTGCTGGGTTGCCCTCCCACCCACGAGTGCTCAAGCTCTAGATCTAGAACAATTGGACAAAGAAAGTGTCTGTCTGACGCTCAGCTGGCTATCGAGTGAGATTCTTGAAAGCAGTGCAGAAATGGATAAATTTAGCCTAGGTAAAACCGTATAAGAGATATAGTGACACACTCAATGCTGGGACTCCTGGTCATTCAGCATGATATGAGGTAGCTATAAAAATGTAACAGCTCTAATCAGCAGACAACGAAGGAAGGAGGAGAGCAAGAATACCCACCAATATTAATGTGTCATTGACTGGCCACAATTGAGAAGCCTTCCCACTGCCCATCTGCAACTCGCGATCTGTCCAGTAATAAACTGCATGTCCATGTCAGTGTAAAGTAAGAACAGGTACAACTTTTGATAGAGGATCCCCTGAAGGTTGCACCTCGAATCACGATAAATGACTGATGATCCGGGGGCTGTCAACATATTTATTGATGGAGAAGTACACGTCGTGAACAATGGCAGAGTGCGGATCGTGAATGTGGGCAGGTGTCGGCCTTCTGTGGATGTAACCTTAGAGCAGGGAATGATGTCAGCACTGGATTGTGGATGGAAGGATGGAAAGGAAGGAGGCAGAGGGAAAGAGGTCAGTGGGTAGGTAGGTATATAGGCAAAAAGGAAGAAAGTACAGCGTGGAAAGAAAGAAATGGAGGGAAGTGGGATAAGGGGGGAAGACAGGAAGGAATGGTCGAGGGAGTCGGAAAGGAATCAACAGAATGGGGCAATGTATGAGAAAAATCAGAACAATGGAGGCAGGATGAGGACAAGGGAGGGGAGAGGTAAGAAATGTGTAGCAGAAGAGAAAGGGAATGTATTGTATAAGAGAAAGGGAGAGGGATTCAGATGTACCTTTTCAACCTCGTTAGGAGCTTTAGGTGAAGTCCCACTGCATCCGCAGCGGTGGAGGCCATGGCAAGGGGTGTCTTGGGATAAGCGACAGCACAAGTGTCAGTTTTGAGGGCACGTCACATACTTCAATGCAGGGGAAGAGCCATGCTCGAGGTAGAGCAACATCAGACATCGCTGGGGGCAGTTCAAGGTTCAGGTGCTGGGTGCGGATGGGCGCAAATCGGATTTAAAAGTCTTGGACAGCATGGACGGTGGAAGCATGAACAAAGTGAAGGACAACCATTCCTGCGGTCGGGATGAGCATGATAGACAGATGAAAGCAAGGGGAACGAAATGAGGTGCACCTGCATGGATTCAGAATTGAATAAGTGAGATCTTGGGTTTTCAGGACTACACAGCAATGAAAATAACTCTCACAATGTTCAGTGACCCATCCGACTAGACATTCGAAAATTTATAGATTCCTTGTAGATTCCGGAGCCAAAATTGCGAGGTCTGTGGGAGACCAAGTGCTGAGAACATGATGTTGTAGTAATGAGCCCACTGCCAAATGTCGTTGGTCAAATGGAGAGCAAGTCGAGTGGAACACAGTTGCGGATTGAGGAAAAGAGCAGTAACCATATGAAGTTTGATTAAGCAATTCCTAGCCCAACTGAAAATCAGGTTTGAGCACTGATTTGGTTGAGCAGGGTGCTGGCCATTGCCTGGCATGAATGATAGGAAGAACACCCAAGAAAATTTGAACATTGGTTCATCACCAATTAATCACTGATCTGCTCTGCTTGACCAAGGTTTAAACAGTATTCAAGGGTGAGGCAACCAAAAACATCCCACCACTGGGTTCGAACCTACAACCACAATTTTTTTTTTCCAGGTTCGAACGTGTTCAAATGCCAAACTGAACCTGAACCTGCATTCAGGTTTGAGGTTCAGCAGTTTGCCGAACCGGACCTCAGGTTCAGGTTCAGCGTTTGGGAAAAGGTGCCCCGAACCTGAACTGAACTGAACTTTGCCATCACTATGCAGACGGCGCGCATGTACCCAGTCACTACCTATGATGCCGGTCTGCCATAGAGTAAATCAACCGGCCAATATCCCCCTTCCTCTGTCCTTGATACAGAGTAAATCAGCCCTTGAGAGCAATTGTCTGTCCTCCATAGGGTAAATCACGTGCAGTGTGAGTTTTTTCTTCTGGTATACAGTGGAAGCTGTCATAACCCATAATCTGTAATACCCCATAGGTTTTGGCTGTCCACCAAGTTGGTGCCATATTAAAACTCAAGTAAAACCCATAACTCTGTCAAACTCCATATCCCATACATTTTTGACGACCAAAACCCATACCTTACCCCCTTTGGGGTATTTACAAATATTTGTTGTAGGAGGATCTGCCTACAAATCTTCATGCCACTGCATCCATCACTCACTTTATTGAAGAAGGGTTTTCTGTCCTTACAGACAGTGTTAAAAAGTGCCGAGATGCTCTTCTGGTACACATCAAGAAGGATGACCCGGCAGACTGCCTCACAGCCGCTGAGGATGCATGGCTTGATAATGATGACAATCAGGTCGAAGAAGATGCGGTCCTTCAGAAGCTCGAGACAGCATCTGATTACAAGCGCGGTCTTTCGTGTCTTACCTCGAAGGAACTTGGGCTGGTGGAGAAATTGAAGGCACTTGCTGGAGAGGTTGGGGATAAGGTGACAGACAAGGTATCGGGCAAGTGGAAAAGTGTGTGACTCTTTTTTATGCACCTTCTTGTCCAACCAATTTTCTTGTTTTAGGGCCAGAGAAGCACAAGGAATTTGTGCGAACTGGGAAGAAGGCTGATGCAGAGCCTGTCTTCACAAAAAAGAAAATGCAATGTTACACCAACGGATCGAAATTTTGAATTGGCATCATGCACAGCTGAAGCCGAGCCAAGTCAAGACTGCCAAGCACTTTGGCACCATCTATCCCAACCTTTGCATCAAGCAACCACTGATTTCCGTGTGGCTGAATGAGGAGCAGAAGTGGCAGGACCCATGGGCAGAGACGGAACAGCAAGGGAGAAGCACCAATGTCAAGCGCGTGAAGCAGGTGGAACACCCGGAAGTCGATGACATGATGGAACTCTGGATCGCCAAGGCTATACAGGGAAATTCATGGTGGTGACGATAATCATGAAGATTCATCAGGAGAACCCAAGCCGACCAGAAAGGAAGCTCTCCATGCCATTTCAACCTTGTCAAGATACCTTGCAGACATAGATGGGGCATTTGCCAGCAAACTCAAGGTCGGTTTGGCTGCATTTGGGCGTGAGACTCAATTGGAGGCGACACAACAGCTAGCTTCAACCTCTATTACTGACTACTTTGTGCAGAAGTAGGCTAGAAATACACCTGATTTTTTTTGGATTTTGTTTGGATTTTTTTTTCTTGGTTTATGTAAGCCTCTGTCGTACCCCATATGCTGTGATAACCGATACCTTTTGGTGTCCACCAAGGGGTATGGGTTATGACAGCTTCGACTGTAAATGCTGGCAGGAGGCTGGGTTACCAATTTCCAAGCAGCATCAACCAAACCACAACAACACCCACAATTTCTCTGCACCCAGTTGGTTGATGCTGCTTGGAAATCAGCAACCTGGCCTCCTGCCTAGGGTGCTGTTTTTAATTCCGGGGCAATTAAAAACCAGTTTACAAACATTTTGTAAACCAGCCTGTTTATAAACATGTTTACAAACACGGTGTATGATATGGACTAAAAATCAAGTTCCTCGACCTCTCCTCTGAATTACACTGACCAGGAAATAAATGAGACCGCACGAAAGCAGCAGACAAGATAGTGACAGGAGACTCAAGAGATGCATGCACACTAGATGTGTAGATTCCGTCCACCAAAATAGACATAAGAGCCTGGAGATTCCGAGCCCAGAGTGAGACATGGGAGGGAGAGAAAGTTTTAGAGGAGAAAGGCAGACAGAGACAAACAAAATCATGTGGGACTGACTAGGACAAGAGGCGAGTGATCGTGGGAACATTGGCCAAGATCCAAAGATCACGCGTCTCTTGGACTAGGATCCCAAAAGCTAAAGGCAAGAAATGGCCAACATGGGGATTGAAACCAGGACCTTTTGATGACGAAATATAATCATTTGGTGGAGACTGTACTAATAGGGCGCTATAAGACCCACTAACTAAAGTTAGTGGGCATCTGCCATCTGTTGTAGTATAGACCTCGCATCTGGTCCCAATTGGGACGTGTTGGGTCATGTATTTATCTGAGCCTGTAGCCGATCTCTTCAGTCTGAAGAGAACGGTTACAGGTGTGTAGTATAAGTTATTCCTAATATATTCAGTCTGAAGAGAACGGTTACAATGTAAACTTGAACTCTTGACCTACAACAGGTTATGGGAACCCCGGACATTTCCACCATGCGCTATGTTTTCAATTTGCTCGATAACAGAAACTGGAAGACTTTTTCGTTCAAGGCAAAGAACAAGTTCAAGGATGAAGATTGCTGGAAGTACATTGACGAGCGGGCAGTCCCAGAGAAGATAATTGTTCAGCGCCCAGTGGTATCACCAGCCACAGGGATGGTCGACATGGAGATCATCAACCCAGATCATGCTGACTGGAAAAAGGGAAACGACAAGACAATGCGAAGGATCGTCGAGATGGTCCAGGACAACCAGGTGGCATACATCGAGCATGCACAGACCGCCAAGGAGATGTGGAACAATCTTCACGTGATTTACGAGGCCGTGGGGATGCAGTCGATGATTGCGATACATGACAAAAATCTCCACCATCAAGTATGCAGGGATCGAGAGTGGACCTCTCCAAGATCACATTGACATCATCCTTGCCTATGCCAACAATTTGAAGCATGGAAATGACAGATGAACAGCCTACAAGCTTCTTCAGCTTACGCTCAAAAGTCTTCTGATCAAGTTGACCTCTCTCATTCAAAGCATCTCTCTCTCGGGCCACACCAGCTTAGGGGGGTGACACCGGTCCTTCTGGAGGAAGAGGGCTGACAGCGCATTGTCCTCGAGAGCAGCCGTCGCGAGGAACACGCACTCAAAGTCCATACAGAGAAACTAGCCCTGGTGAAAGCCCATGAGGATGAGATTGCCGCAAACACAATCAAGGCATATGTCGCAACCCAGCCTAGAGGAACATGGGGTGGACAAGGTGACAGACAGGGTGGACAAGGAGGAGGTGCTGGTGGTGGTGATTGGAAGAAAGATGTGATATGTTACAGGTGCGGCAACAAGGGCCACCTTACACGAGAATGTCATTTGAGCCAGCGAGTCCAGGCCAATGAAAAGCTCTGTCTTGCGCAAGTCACGGTTGACAGTTTTGCACAAGATGGTGATCATCCAAAGGTTCTTCTCACGGAGAAGACCACCAATGCCCTTCGGATGGATGCTCTCTTCATCGACTCGGGCGCATCCCAGCATCTCATGTCCAACCGCTCTTCTTTCGAGACATACACCACACTGGAGAAGCCCATTCTGATTCAGCTTGGGGACAACAATCACATTTATGCGATGGGCTGTGGAACTCGCCGCACGCATGTTATGGGCATCCAGACCATCGACTTCACGCACACGCTGTCTGTACGCGCCGAAGCTCACAGGGTCGTTTCTGTCTGTTGGGCAGTTGACAGCAATCCCTGGCATCAAGCTTGAGTTCGAAGGCATCTTGTGCTTGATCAGGCTGCATGGCATGACCCTCTGTGAAGCTTCATTCAAGGATGGGCTTTACACCCTCGATCTTGCCAATCCCACATCGTCTCCAACCAGATCCCCATCTGTCCTCAAAGCCAAAATACCCACTCCCGCTCCGGCCAGTAAGCACCTCGACATCCTCACACTGCACCAGCACCTAGGCCATCTGAATGTTAATGATCTCAGAAAACTCATTGCATCGAAGATGGTCGACGGGATGGAGATGGGCATTGACAGGGATGATTTCTCGTGCGAGGCTTGCCTGTGCAGAAAGACGGTGTGCAAGTCTTTTCCGAAAGAAGGGCAAAGGCAGGGTACTCCTGTTTTAGAACTCGTCCACTCTGATGTTTGCAGCCCTTTGCCAATTCCATCGGTGGAAGCTGCTACTTCATCACATTCACAGATGATCACTCAGGCCATGTCAAGGTCAATGTTTTGAAGAAAAAGAGTGATGCCCTCACACACTTCCGTGTGTGGAAGACACGTGTGGAGAAAGAAAATGGAAAAAAGATTGGGATTGTCCGCATGGACAACGGCAGTGAATACACGTCGGATGAATACGAGGTGTACCTCGAGTCCGAGGGCATTGTTCATCAGACCACAGCCTCGCACAGCTCGCAACAGGGTGTGTAGCAGAGCGCATCAACCGCACACTCGAGGACACTGCACAGGCAAATTTGCACGAAGCTGATCTTTCCATTGGTTTTTGGGCAGATGCTGTTGCATACAGAGCATATACATTCAATTTCTGCCTGATGCGCTCCTCCTTGGATGGGCACATCCCAGAGGAGGTGTGGAAAGGCCAACAGCAAGACGTCAGCCATTTGTGGCCGTTTGGCTGCGAGGTATGGGTGTCGGTTCTTCCAGCAAAGGGCCGGCCAAAGCTTGTGGACACTGCAGTAAAATGCATTCTACTGGGGTATTACAGTCTGCCCGGTATGGAGTCGAAGGCATACAAGTACTATGATCGTGTGAAGCGGAAAGTGTATAAATCCCGGGACATAATGTTCTTTGAGCGCGGACGGAGTTCTGGGTGGACAGAGGTGATTACGGACCTTCGAAACCTGCTGCCCATTGTCCCGAGCCCTCCTGCCAATGCCCCCAAGGCCACCGCCACCCCTGAGAACCCATCTACACCTACACTGGATGTTGGTGATGACACTGAAGTTGCTGAGCCTGAGGAAGAGGAGGAGGTTGAGGAGTACGCGCCAGAGGCTGTCGCGGATGAGCCGAGGGTGCCGTGAGCATGGAGGCTTCCTGGGTGTTTCAACAGCATGCAGACGAGCGCAAAACCCTCCAAAAGGCCGATACAAGCCTAAAATGACGCCATCAGTACTCTGCCAGCTGAGCCAGAAATGCAATTGGATGCACCTGCGCTTGAGGAGGAGGAAGAAGAGCCCGAATTCCAAGCTCATGCACGTCCTGCATGGGTTCCAGAGCCTCCGATCATTGTCCCGTTAATGTTCAAGCGATGGCCAGCGTGGAATCTGAAGAGTGGGCAAATGCGATGATGGCTGAATTTGGCTCACTCGTCGACACCGGTACTTTCGAGTATGTCGATCTTCCAGAGGGCTGCAAGGTTGTAACGTGCAAGTGGGTGTTCAGCGTCAAGCATAACCAGTGGGACGAGATTGAGCGCTTCAAAGTGTGCCTCATCGCACATGGGTTTACACAAATTTACGGGATCGACTATATGCTCCCGTCATCAAAATTCACCTCTCTGCATGTCATGTTCGCTGTCGCTGCACACTATGGCCTCACAATTTACCAAATGGATGTCATGACTGCCTTCCTCAACGCCAACCTCGACAAAGAGATATATATGTCAAAGCCTCCTGGTCTGGCTCCTAAACTCAACGCACAGGGGAAGGAAATGGTCTTGAAGCTGCACAAATCTATCTACGGCCTTAAACAAGCTTCCCGACAGTGGTATCGCCTCATTGATTCTATCTTCAAATCCCTTGGTTTTGCATGCCTCCAGTCCGACCACAGCATCTATCTTTGCCGACACGGTGATATCATTGTTGTCATTGCCCTCTACGTTGACGATCTACAAGGCGCCATGAATGACGAAGCTACCTGGAATGTCATAAAGTCAAAACTGTCAGCACATCTCAAAAATGGAAGATCTCGGCATCACATCATACTGTTTGGGCCTTGAGATTTCCCAAGACCTCAAAGCTCAGACCATGTGTATCTCCCAGAAGAAGTATTTCCAGGGTGTTCTCAAACACTTTGGGATGGCAGATTGCAGACCCATGTCCACCCCATTCCCCATCGGCACCAAACTCATGAAGGAGGTGTCACCAAGAACAGCCGAGGAGTGACAGCTCATGGCCGGAAAGGACTACCTCGGGCTTCTGGGCTGTATCATGTGCGGGATGTTGGGCACATGTCCAGACTTGGCATTTGCAGTGGGAGCTGGCAGCCAATTCAGCTCAAACCTGGGGATCGAGCACTGGAATGTGTTGATGCATCTTTTGCGACACATCAAAGGTACACTTGATTTGGGAATCACATACCATGGACCAGGCCACTTGGCAACCATGATAACAGAAACCTTGCTCTGTTACACAGATGCAGATTGGGCTGGCGACAAAGACAAAATGTGTTCAACATCTGGGACTGTGGTTCTTCTTGCAGGAGGCACTGTCTCGTGGATCAGCAGACTTCAAAGTGTCGCAGCTCAATCTACCATGGAGGCTGAGTATGTTGCAGGTAGCCACTCAGGCAGGGAGCTCATGTTCGTTCAGAACCTGCTTGGCGAACTGTTGGACAATCTGTTGGGTCATCCGTTGCAAATGCACTGTGACAATCAATCTGTGATATCGGTCGCCGAAAATCCCACAATGCATGACAAGGCAAAGCACACTGCATTGAAGTACCATTACATTTGTGACCTCATCGAGGACAAGAACATTACCATCCATTATTGCCAATCTGGTGCAAATCCTGCTGACCTCCTCATGAAAATTCTCCCACACGACACAACTCTATGGTGCCACCGTATGATTGGTTTGGACACCACCGCTACTGGATAGTGAGGTCAGTGGGAGTGTTGTAGTATACAGACCTCACATCCAGTCCCGATTGGGACATGTCGGGCCATGTATTTATCCAAGCCTGTAGCCGATCTCTTCAGTCTGAAGAGAACAGTTACAGGTGCATAGTATAAGTTATTCCTAATATATTCAGTCTGAAGAGAATGGCTACAGTGTGACCTTGAACTCTTGACCTACAACACCATCGTTGCATCGAAGCCTGTCACAACGAAATCGCAACCGCAGCCTGCCACAGCAAAATTGGTTGGACAATCTCCAGACTGGTAGGTAAGTAGGTAGGTAGATTTACACGGCACGGTCCTGCTGGAACCATCGATCGCAGCCTGGTAACGACATAATATTATTGCTTCCAGCTTCACTTTGGCGGGACCCACATCAGCAAAACCTGATTTTTGCTGTAGTGCCTGTAGTGGCTGTAGGAAACCTCAAACTATGTAGTGCTACCGTAGTACTACGTAGTATTGGGCTACTACGTAGTGTTTACGTAGTAGCCCAATACTACATAGTGCTATGTAGTGGCTCGGGACTACATAGTTCTACTGTAGTGGGCAGGTACTCCATGGCACCATATAGCACCACAGACTTCATGGCCACCAAGATTTCTGCAACCTTATTCAAAATCCAACAGGCAGCCATTGTATTGCCTACATATTCAAAGAGTTCACTTCGGAATAAACAGGAAGTAAAATATGCTGCCCCCCAAGTGCAACGCACACACCCAATCCCACCCTGTACACATCCGATTCTGGCAGCACGTCACCAGCTATGTCAACGTCGCTGTCTGCCTCCTCGCAACATGCCATGCATACGCCCACCAGCTGAAGGCTACGCTTGAAGACAGGCAGCAGCCACTGCACCTGGTGGTGCTCCTCCATGTCCTCTGTGGAGCCCAACGATGAGTGCAAGCCGAAATTGAGCAACGACGGTGCACACACGTCACTGCATTCATTGGAGAGTGCTGGCAGGGCAAGGTCGCACTGCCGGTGATGGTGGTGATGGGTGGATGGCTGAATGCATGATGAGCAGATGCACAGGGGCCGGAAGACCGGCAGGCTTGGGCTTGGGCTTGGGGGACAGCGCCATCATGCAGCGGTGCATGCGCTTGAACCTCACCTCAGAGGGTGTTGTGGAAGGGGAGGATGGATCGCACGTCGCCTTCTCCCCAATCTATATTTACCTGCTTACTCTACCGTACATCGGCCATCAGGCCGCATATTTGTTGTGTACACACACATTACCAAAGATCTCCTTTTCTCCCAAGAACCATGATCAACAATGCGACCAGTGACCAGAGTGCTCCACCATGAGCACGCCGCCAGTGAAGACTTTCCACCTGAGCCCCAGTTTATCACCCTCACTGAGCCTTTCTGTCCTGCACCCACACTCTACGCCCGCACGGCATTTTCCCCTATCCCAACTAGATTTCTCTTTGACACCTATACAACATTCTCGGGACCATTTCCCCATTTTATGCTTCATCCTTGTACCCCATTCTCCAGACTTCTGACCCAATATTCTGTCTACCAGCCCTGAACTCCATACTGCGACAGCGTGGGTGGGGACACATGAGGAGGAGACATGTTGACCATCGGCCACAGTGTCTGATCATGTTGGCAAGGAGCATGCCCTCCAAGACATGAACTCGGGAACAGGAGCTTGACAGGTGTCACAGTCAGGATCTCATAGTCCTCCTCATCGTTGCCACGTCCATGTCTGTCTGTCATCACCTCCTTCACAGTCAGCATTGGCAACCCACTCTAGCCTGCTGACAGCATGCTCTTCGCCCCTGGCAAACACTGCGACGTCGACGAGTGGTGCGATGCCGACATGCTAGGGAACACATTGCTCAGCGGCGTGTGCCTCTGCCCCTCAGACATTCGGTGGCTCTCCCTCTCCCTCCTCTCGCTCTCCTTCTTCTCTGCATGCTCCTTCTCCTTCTCCTTCCCCCCACATACATGATCAATGATCTCCTCTGCCCAGCGCATGCTGCTCACGTGCGACCCCAAGGAGCTCCCGCTGGAGAGCACTGACAACGGGCCATCTGCGCTCAGGCAATTCGGGTCGACAGTCGCGTTCTGGGCCAGTGCAGTGATGAACACCATGTCCCCGATGCTCGACGCGGTGCTCACTTTCCCGCTGCTGCGCCCGATCGTCAGCATGCTGGGCAGCTGGAGCCCGAGAATGCTGTGCTTGTGCTGCATGGGCGATGTACCCAACACGCCAACCTTGAAGCTGCTCCTCGGGGGGAAAGCGCAAACATGGTCCACCAAGAGAAGATGCGTACTACAGTCACGCCGGTGCCAGCCAAGAAAAAAAAGACAAGGGAAAGGCAAAAACAGAGAAGGGGAAAGAAACAAGAAAGAAAAGGACAAGATGGATAGAAAACAGACACGTACCCCGTCCACGGACACTGGGCACGTCTATCATCTTGAGTGTGCAGTTGGGCTCACTGGGGAGGTGCATCTGCATCTGCTTGAGCATGGGTGTGGGCGGCATGCAGTACATGTCTGCGGGGGCAGGCACTATATAAGAAAGTTGTTAGTCAGAGGGAGTATGACAGGAAAGGAAGATAACCACCCTCCTGTGTGCGCGCACCACGCGCTTGCACACAAGCACCATCCCCTCACCCTCACCCCCATCTGTGTCATGGTCGACACTCACCTCCCACCTGCAGCCCGTCATCGAGGCATTTGGGCCCCAACATGGCACATGATGTTGCTGAAGTCGGCTGTGCACCCGTCTGACTGTGTTGCAGCCGCAAATGTCGACGAGGACAAAGCGAAAAGCCCGAGGACAGACTTTTTCTTCATGGGCGCATGGGTGATGGAGATTGACAGTGAACTGTTGTTGTAGGAGGAGTTGTCGGGGTTGGTCTAAGCAGACACGGACAGCGTCAGCACGATGAGGTGGATACTCGGTATCGGCTGGGTGCACATTGACAGTGTCGGCCACCGTTGTCATCAGTAATGTGATACAGCCTCCATGTTCATTATATTCGGTTTCTAAAAGAAATCCTAGGAACGTGCGCAGACCCAGCACCCATTTTTGATGAGCACAGGAGCCTGAGGGTCCCTCAGCCGGAAAAATATTCTGGCTTGAGTGATGTCGTGAAATTCGACGAGCATGTAATGGGCATGGCCTGTTGGATGCAGCTATTGGGCATGGGAGGCCCTGAGAACGATCATAAACATGTTCTAACTCATGGATTTTGGCTCACAGGAGCCACCAAGGACTACTACAAACAGCAAGTAGTCGGTATGTATTGTACCAAGTCCAATTGGACGTACCTTGAATTTATCCTTGGTCTGTTCAACCACTTCATTGATACGTTGTGCATTCAGAATGCGACTGAGCAGTTTTGGGCTGCTAACTTTCCCCTGAGATGGGAATAATGGGCTTTTATCACGAGCTCATGGCACATGATAAAGCACACAGATTCTTACATGTTCAAGAATCAGCTAATGTCACATATGCCTCCGGACATGGTGAACACGTTGCTTGAGCGCAACATAACCACGGAATACTGCAAAATTTGAGAAATCCTCGAAGCCGCACATAATTATGAGTGGCATAAGAATGTGCAGCGGCAATATGCCGCCTCGTGTGCTGAGAGGCGCACTGTACGCACTGAGGCTAGTGCTCCGGTGCAAGCATCGTACTCCCAGAGGGAGAATCACAATCAACTGCCAAGCACAGGGGCATGTTGGGACAGCGCGACCCACACATTTCGGCTGGTGCACACCCCTGTGCGCTGGGAGGAGGGGCAAACCAGTAGGGAAGTGTGTCCCCCAGGGAAGATTATTCCCAAGGAGTCGACAGGCTCCACAACTACTCGACCCTATGCCAGTACCATCCGCAAACATCAAATGTTATCAATGTGGAGGACCGCATTATAAATTAGAATGCCCTCAATTGAAGGGCAGAGCACTGTTTGCAGCACGTGACATCATTAATGATGTCTCAGATCCTGAAGGGGATCCGCCAGGTGACCTGGCAAATGAGGGTGAGAGCCCTGAAGAGCTATGTCAGGCTCATGAAACTGACGAGGGACCCGGTGATTATCACGGGAACCAATACTCCTCGGAAGGGGAGTACGTACTAGAGGAGTACGAGGAGTACTCTGATGACAGAGGTGATGAGCGCTTTGCACGCGCTGAAGCGGAGGATGGTGAAAAGCTGCCTCCACTTATGTTCTGTTCAGATAATCTATCCGATACAGACTCAGACGGTGCATCCAACAACAAAGACGAGGGGTCAATGTATGGGTCGGAGCACACTGAGCAGGGCTGGTTTGTCCTCTGCAATGACTGGTCAGAGGACTTGGAGATAGACCCTGAGGAAGATGATGAGCGGTCATCATATGAACCAGAGCCTGCTCCACGCAGCTGTTTCGCGATCTGCAATGACTAGTTGGAAGACCAGTGGGTCTTCGATGGAGAAGTAGATCAGTTGGCCAAAGAAATGGCCAACCTGTTCATTGACAGTTCATTGACTCGAGGGGATCAACCCAAACGGTCATTGAGCACTTTGGTGTGCTGGTCGAGGAATCGGTGAGCAGTCCCAGCCACGGCGTGTACTTGCACCACTCAAAGATTGCGCGTCCGTGCCCTAAGCGCACAAAGTCTGAGAACTTCTGTTTAACGGGCTACGTGCATGTTAATGGCAAAGTGGTGTTTGCGCTGTTCAACTTGGGGTGTACCACCAAGGCATGTAGCCCCGACTTTGCTCGGGTTTCAGGGATTAAAGTATTCCCTATAGAGTCTGAAGTTGTACTTCAGCTAGGAACAGCGGGTAGTGGTTCCAAAATTAATCATGGCAGGACTGCCATATTAGAGTACGATGATATAAGGTCGGAGGAGTACCTCGACATCGTCAACCTCGACCGCTTTGACGTGGTCATTGGAACAAAGTTCATGTGGAGACATAAGATCTTGCTTGACTTTGAGTTCAACACCGTATGGGTGTGCGGTGTACCCATGCCCACACTCTCGGAATCGGAGGAGGTTTCCGAGGTTGAGCGTCGGAATGCGGCCCGCTGCATAGTGAGGGAGGAATGACTCCCTAAAATAGGGCCAACTGTCGAGGCTCTGACAAGTTCTATTGGCGTAGAACCGGCATGCTCTGGGTGTGCATCCACGAGACTAGGGTCAGTGACCCTTCATGAAGAACCCGACGATGAGTTCCTGGCCCGAGTAACACTCGCGCCTGAGATACCTGTCCTCATGGAGGACACTGGAGAGATCACCTTGAAAGATGGTGAGATGTTTCCAGAATTGGTACAGGAATTCTCTTGCATGAGGTTCCCGCAGTGACATGCACCACTTCCTAATCCTGAGAGGGTATTGAGAAGGCCTCCTGTAGGGGCCGAAGCAGAGCCAGACTCTGTGAAACTTGTATTAACCGAGAGGTTAACAGACCATCTGGCAGAGGTGTTCAATGCTGCCACTGAAATTCATGTGGCAGAAATAAAAGCAGGTAAGTTCACACTTACAGACACCGATATTCCGAAACTTCGCAATCGGTGGCTAGAGATTGGCCAGGACATTGTGTCCGGAGTCCCTGAAACAATGACGCCTGTACGGGCGGTTAATCATTGTATACCGTTGATCAACGAAGACATGGTGTATCACTACCATTTACCTCGGTGCCCTGATGCTATGAAGCCTCAGTTGCACGAGAAGATTGCACAGTATGTGTGCGGTGGATGGTGGGAGGCCATCCAGACAAACCAGGCAGCATCTATGCTGTGTATCCCGAAGAAAACAGGATTATTGCGTACCGCAATTGATTGCAGAAAACGCAATGAAAATACTCGAAAGGATGTTATGCCTTTCCCTGACCAAGACCAGATATGGCTGGACTGTGCATGCGTGAAAGTCAGGTCTAAGATAGACATGTCCGACGTGTATGAGCAGATCCTCATCATCGCTGAAGATGTCTGGAAGACCGCCTTTGCGACGGTCTATGGCACATTTGTGAGCCATACAATGCAGATTGGAGACTGCAACATGCCCGCAACATTCCAGTGCATAATGACGATGGTCTTTCAGGAATTCATTGGATGTTTTGTCCATGTCTACCTCGATGATATATTCATCTACTCAATGTCGATCAAGGAGCATGAGATTCATCTCGGCAAGGTCCTTGACACCTTAAGGAATAATCATTTCTACTTGAAAAAGGAGAAATGCGACTTATATTTCAAAGGCATGGACTGCCTGGGTCATGTAATTGATGACCATGGCCTTCACGCCGATGCTGACAAGATGCAGCGAATACGCGAGTGGTGTCAGCCACAGATGTATCATGATGTCCAGAGGTTTCTTGGACTGGTGCAATATCTTGCACAATTCCTGCCGGATATCATGGCTTATACTGGTCCACTGGCGGCCATTACATGTAACGGCGCAGCCTTTGCATGGAGACCATTGTACCAAGTGTGCTTTGACAACATTAAAATAATTTGTTGTCAGATGGCGATCCTATGCCCAATCGACCCGTCGAGTGATGAGCCGATTTGCGTGATCTGTGACGCCTCAGTCTCAGGGCTGGGCACGATGTATGTCCAATGCCCAACATGGCAGACGTGCCGTCCTGCCGGGTTCATGTCGAAGAAAATTCACTTCGGCACAGCACAATTATTGTGTGTTTGAGCAAGAAACTCTTGCTATCCTGGAAGCTCTCCTTAAGTGGGAGGATAAGCTTGTGGGCTATCGAGTCCATCTGGTCACTGACCACCAGGCTCTCGAGTTCTTTAAAACTCAACGGTGATTGACCAGTCGCCAGACAAGGTGGATGGAGTATCTGTCCCGCTTCGACTTTGATATTAGGTATATCAAAGGCGAGCTCAGTAAAGGTGTGGATTGCCTGTCTCGGTACTACGAGAATGATACGTGGGATGAGGTCCACAAATCACACGAATATGTGAACACCGATGTGCGTTTGGATCCTGAACTGGATGACATTCCATGGGATCGTAAGAAAGAGGTCGAGCTCTTTCGGCACATAGACACCTTGACTCCTAGGCAGAGCTTGTGCCTGTGTTATCAGCTGGAGGGGCACAACGACGAAGTGAGGGCCATGGAGGCCGCAGCAGAAGCTGATACACGCAGCGCGCCCGGCGACTGTACGGCGTCATCGAATGATGACTCCACGGTGTTGCAGTCTCGCCGTTGCGAGGAGATACTGGACAGCGCTCCAGTACTTGCTGACAAGTTCACCAACACCATTATTAATGGCTATGCGAGCGATCCTTTCTTTGAAAAGGTGCTTGCAGACCCTGCAGGTTTCACTGCATTTGCGATTTGAGGGAAAATGATATATTCCCATAATCGTGGAGGGGAGGAAGTCCTCTGTGTCCCAGATGGAAACCTTGGGGAGCGGACTATCCGCAGCTCTATTGTTGAGCAAGCTCATCAGAGCCTGGGCCACTTCGGTGCTCAACAAACGGGCAACTACATTCGCCGTTGGTACTGGTGGCCTCGCATATCACATGAAGTACATGTTATATCCGTGCAACTCGGAGTTCCTCGGAGTTCCGATCGGACTTACTTCGGAATTTCTGAGGGGGACTTCTATTCATCGCAAGGGACATTACGCGATGAGGGATTACCAAGCGGATTCCTCTTACTCATATTCCCTTACTTCACTCTCGGAGTTTATCCGACATCCACTTATTGTCCACGGACTTATACTTACTAATCCTTCACAGGATTGTCTTGACGACTTATTGTCCACGGACTTATACTTACTAATCTTTCACACCTTATTGTACTTCACTAAACAATTAGCTTACTAGTATTTAAGCTAAGTAGTTTAGCCTCTGTTCTTCAGTTTGATAATTATATATGTTATTGCGTTCTCCCTTCCCAACGCAACCTGAGTCGGAGTTTCTGACCTATCGGATATTCCGTGCCTCCTCCGGCCCTCCTGCATCCTTACTCGTCCTCCTGTTCTTATCTCTGGACTTGACTCTCCTTGGTCGCGAGCCGGGTAGTCGCAGAGCAAGCCTGCTAACCAGCTTACAGCTGGTAAACTCCATTCACTGCCAATTCCAGTGAAGCCATGGGACTCAATTGCCATGGACTTTGTGGGGCCGTTCCCTAATTCAGAGGGATATGACTGCCTGTGGGTTGTCTTATGTCGGCTTACGACTAACATTCACTTAATCCCAATTAATACGACGACAAAAGCCACTGAGCTTTCGCGTATGTATATTCGGGAAATTGTTTGGTTGCACAGATTGCTGCGCACCATCATGTCTGACCGGGATTCTAAATTCACGTCGGTCTGGTGGCACGAGGTTCATTGGTTGCTGGGAGCTAAGCTCCTTATGTCAACAGCATTTCACCTGCAGACGGATGGCATGACAGAGCATGTGAACCGGTCGATTGGTCAGATGTTGTGCTCGGTTGTGCAGCCTAACCAAAAAGACTGAGTCGAGAAGCTCCCATTGGTGGGGTTCACAATTAAAACGAGCATTAGCATGTCAACGGGGTATTCTCCCTTTGAGTTGACCAGCAGGTATATGCCCTCCATGCTGAAAGAACTCAGTTCTGTGAAGATGATCCCCTCTGGGGTTAAAGTGTTTGCAGAGCATGCTCTGCTTAACGTAGCTGAGGTGCACAATGTTATCATCGAGGCTGGGGTTTTCCAGGCGCTGTACACTAATAAGAAGCAGCACGAAGACCCTGATATTCCAGTAGGCTCATTAATGACGGGATTGTGTTCCGTGATCAGAACACGTGATTTATGATCGCTGTGATATATAATAAGATATCTTATCGAAAGTGGTGACCGCGGGAATGGTGGCCAAAAAAGGTCTGCCTCATGGCAGGGAAGTTGAAGGAAAAAGTTGGGTTGATGACCTAAGCTTTTCATCTTCGCTTCTAACCACCGCTGTCGCCACACTGTCTGAGGGCGCACAAGCACCCTTACAGGAGCCTAGCAGCTCCATGGACATTGACGTGTCAGCGTCATCCTCACGCTCAGATGCGGCGATGACTGCATCAAAAACCACTCCACCCGCGGTGAAGATGCAGGGTGTGTCGAAAGGCACATCCCTGCATGAGGGAGGAGTTAGGTGGGTGCACGCGGCATCCAGAAAGCGCAGGGTAGCCTGCATGATGGCGTCAAAGCCGAAACACATCCTAGAGATGCAAGACGATGACAAGGACAAGGAGTGAAAGCTCTGTCAGCACATCCAAGCAGGAGACTGGGTACTTAACGAGGCACTCGGGGTGCCCCTGTGCGCCAGCGCTGTGTACGGCACCAAGGAGAAAGACGATGACGTGTCCGACGTCAAGAGTGAGGAGGAGCCAGATGAGGAGCCGGAAGCGGTGTGTGCCGCATGTTCTGCCTACATGCAGCACATCACGGCGGAGTATGCCAGGGACAACGGCGGCCTGAGTGCCGTATTGCAGTTGCGGGACCTATACCACAACCACACCGGCAAACCCACCGCACTAACCACGCTCGAAGGAGCTTTAGAGGTCACCATGGCCGTCGCCAAGGCTGCCGAGGCGAAAGCTTAACAAGCTTCAAGAAGACCTCGTGGCAGAGCGCGTCTGCACTATGTACCTGAGCCAAAGGCTCGATGAAGTTTCAGAGAACTTCAAAAAGATTGAAGCTGACAACTGCGACTTGCAGGACCGGTGCAACGAGTATCATGGCCAGTACCATGAGGTGGAACGCGAGCTCAAGCAGTTCAAAATTGAGCACGAGGAGGAGGAACGACCGCGAAAGCAGTCTCACCAGTTGCAACAGGAGTGACGGCCCACACCACCATGTACAGGAGGATGTGGAAATGGGCGAGGTGGTTGAAGAACCACAGGACAAGGGAAAAGGGAGGGCGGTCGACACACCATTGTCTGGGCACAAGCCATCGCCTGAGCCCATGGAGTATGAGCATCACTCGCCGTGCTCAGGCCCATCCCTGCCCCGAAGTTGGGCATGTTCGCAGCAGCGCAGACGTATGCTGCCACTGCGGCAGCACCAAAGGTTTTGATACCTTTAGGGGTGGCAAAGGCCCTTCCCTTACCCATGTCAGTGGCCGCTCTGGCCAATGCGCCCTTTGTGGCGCCCGAAACGCACGGCTGACATACCAGCACCTGTGGGGTGCCCACCAACATACAATCGTGGAGCGCGATGTTCCACGATGAAACGGTGCACTCCGGTGCAGCCGTGAAATCGAAATCTCTAAAATAGTGAGCTCGGAAAATGTGAGAGTGAGTCTGAGCAAACCCAAGAAACTCAACCAACTCAACACCAACCTAACTCAACTAAATCTCAAAAATCTCAAAAATCTCAAAATCTCGAACTGACACCCTAAAGTAAGTCCCAAGGGAAGGGGAACTTGTAACAGAGATGCTACCCATAGGTTGTATTTGCTCGGGGGACAGTAGGGGAGTTTTACTTGCCCTTCAAGAAAGTGTGCGCAATTCAAAAGAGTCTTGCAGGAGAGCAATCAAATCTTTTTTTTACAGCTAAGTGCAGTACCGAAGGCGCGAGCGATTTATTTTCCTTTTTTGGACATTTTTGATCCCCGGGACAGAATTGCGGATTTCTCGGTGGGTTCTGGGCGGATTGCCCTGAAACCTATCTAGATCTTCCGGAATAATTCGTTAGCAATTAGTGATAGAAAGAAATGGTCAAAAATGCTTTTATTTAAAGGCTGTGGCTAATATCTGCTTTTGGGCAGTGAATGGGGCCGATTGTGCCCAGATCATCTCCAAATATTCTGAGATTTGGGCCAGGAGGAATATGTAGGGTTAGATGCAAGGTCATAGAGGCAGATCCTTGAATATATAGCTGCACTACCTTGAATTCCACATTGCCTATTGTGCAAGGTGGCCATGTGCAATTACAAATGGCAAAGTTATATTTTCCTTTTTGGAGTGAAATAGACATGGAACACTCTTGGGAGTCGGTGAAGTAAATTTGCAGGAGCGGTTGGTCGGTCGTTGATTAACCTCAATCGATGTTCAGCGATTCGAGGCGCTGAAATGAATAAAAAACCCCGTTGGACGGTGGGCTGAAACGGAACAAAATATTTGCGCAACCGGCATGCCTGCAACGCAATAGAGGAATCATGGGACATTGGAACTCAGGACCCCCATCGGCACAACTTCAACAGTACAATCAGATTTTTCGTATTAGCACAAGATCAAAGTTTGTGTGAAGCACTAGCGTCTCACGCACTACTCGTCAAGAAATTTCGTATTTTCTGCGTGTAGGGCAGGTGAAAATGCAACCAGAAGATATAAGTGCATCAATACCTGCTAGTATCACTGGGCGGAAAGGAAGTGTTTAAGAAAGAATAGCAGTGATGGTAGATGAAGACGCACATCCTTCGAAGCCTTTTGCATCGACGGCTGTATAACAATCACACCTGGCGCCTCTACCTCTGTGTGTCCTCGTCTGAATAATACCATCGGTGTTGAAAATCTCTCCCGCAGGGGCGTCGAGCCAGAATAGTCCCTGTTAATGACGCTCACATATTGAAACATGCTCAGCAGAGTGATAACGCACCCTCCAAAAGCTTGCCACAGTCAACGATTGCGCTGCGAGAATCTTTAGCGGCCTATTATGCAATCCTGAGCGCCGCTCAGGCTGCACGACGCGCAGGGCATCCGCTGCTCTGCAACCGCGGAAATCAGCGCCCACCACACCTACAGTAATTCGCGCCTCGTTCGTCTGGGGGCTCTCGTCGTTCATATCGGAATATAAATCGCCGAAGGCATAGATAGGCTTGCCCTCCATTTTTGAGATGCAGCGCTTGAGTGCCAGGACATTGGCTGGGGGTGTGATCGCCATCTGGTCGATACGACCGATGGCAGGTTCATTCGGATCGAAGGCCTGTGCCGAGTGTTCTTCGCCGCTTCGAGTGTGGAGACGGTAATATACTGCATTGAAGTATCGGCGCTGGAGTGTCGCTGGATTGATGGGCACGCACCATACTGGGGAGCGTAATTAATGTTGTCGACTGCTGGCAAGTCATTTTTCTCCGTGTTAGAAAGCTCCTCGACGAATACAAGTGCCAGGGCAGCTGTGGGGGTAGAGGCGATCCCGATGCCAAGAATCGACACTTTCTCAGCTTCATCCATGGGAGTTTGGTCGGATGGGAACCGATAGAGAGTTGTACGCGAACCAGTGGAATCCGGGAGGCCCTCTGTTTGTGCCAGTGTCCGCTTCAAGGAGGCAACGTTGAGGGGGGGAGGAACCGATGTCGCCTTGATGCGTCCGATAAACGGGTTTCCTGAGTTGAGAGCCGTTTTCGACGGGATCGCGCCATCGGGGGCATAGACGCGATAATACACTGTGAATCTGGTCGTTAAATCGCAGGCAGCTCGGAAGGAGATGAAGTTCGTTTCCCTCACCATACCGCGCCTCCACTGCGACCGGGCCACCTTTGGCACCTTTGTCGCGGGGCATATAGTCCGCGCCCTCGTCGTGCTGGGAGGTATCGTAGGCGGGCGGACACGATGTGTCTCGATGGTTTGTGGTCATGAGAAACCGATTTGGGCGCTTACGGCCGCGCTTCTCCCCAGTTTCTAAGGCGACACCACGCATGCGCCCCGTTCTACGTCGACTCTTGCTCATCATTCTCAGCAACGGTGTTATCTCCCAGCACGTCTTCTCCGTCGTTTACAAACGCCCGCCGCCCGACCGCTGATGAGCCCCAGTGAGAAACCCGTCTGCGGAGATCTTTGCAAAGAGTGGGAAATAGATTGTACAGATCCCCTGCCAAAACCTTAGCATGGACATATTTTTGTGATTCAAATAGATATAGATCGAGGAAGATCGCGCCCGAACGAATGAATTTATTTGACTCCATTCAGATCTATTGGTGGATGCATCAGTAATAGTGCAATTTCCTTTTGGGGCTTTCACGGCTTTTTTAGCCCGTTTTGCTTGTGCACAAGCTCATCAGACAGAAAAGACCCACAAGCCGAACAAGCAAGACTGACGAGTCTGACTCGACGCCTTTGTTTTTGAAATGAAATCTTGCGAACAACTTGCATCTTAGTCTTCCTCCCTGAATCCGCGGAAAACAGCAATTACAAAAAGAAAAAAAAGCAATTGTGTGTGTTAGCGGGTGGGGAAATGTGGATAAGTCTTTCAAACTCTGCCCATCACGATGCCAATTGTTGACAGATGGCAACGGATGGCGTGACTTGCATCAAATGGTTTGGTCGCCTCAAGGTCGCCTCTTTCCCTTTCCCCCCATTTTCTCCACTTGCCCCCACCTCAATCCGTGTCTCTGAGGCCCCTTACCTCGTTTGACCATTACCCATACAGGCGTCCCGCAAATCCGTTGGCCCTTTCGCCCCATTTTTTTCCAAGCTCTCAAGATTTTCCACCCTATTGCTTCCAATTTCTCAATTGCAACATGCCTCTCCGACGCCTTCGCTCCTCAATGTTGCCGCCCAGCCCATCACCGCCGACGTCCACGTGCAGCCGCACTACCTGGGGCTCAGCGCGTCGCACAGCCTAGTGCCCGCACCCCTCGACTCGACCGCGAGCGGCGTCACACCGCCACAACCGCGCTCCGCAGACCTTCGTGATTTCCAATCTGCTTTACCGCGCCTCGCACTGCCGCGTCTACCCCCGGTCGGGTTTGGATCTATTAGTCGCATCCCACACTCCCTACCTACGGCTGCATTGCAGCCCACCTGTCGTTATCTCTTCCTTTTTAAGTTCCCCGCTCCGCCCGGCTTGACACTCCTTTTTTCGTGCCTTTCCTACTATATTCCACCCTCATCCAGGCCATTTTATGCCCCATATTATCATATGTAGCTCAATATATTGAAATACTGCATATTCCTTGTGCCTCTTGTGGGCTTGTCTGACTTTTCCGGCTTGCGGCAAGTTGCTTGTCAGATTTTTGACATAGCTTGTGGACTTGTCGGCTTGTCGGCTTTTCGGGCTCGTACAAGCTTGTACAAGTGCTGGCAAGTAAGTTGTTAAAAGGCCGATGTGTTCTGACTCGGAGAGCGAGATCTGTTCATTTGCATCGATATCTGTGCAACCAACCAACATATTCAGGCAGCCACAAATTGGGAGATCCATTCAGATATGTAGACTAATATTTTAGTTCTCGATGCCTGGTTGCTGCCTGCCACCCCGCCCCGCCCCACCACCTGCCCATCACCGTCGCCCATACATCCCTGCATCTGAAGGGGGGGTCGGGAAGCCCAACAGTCTTATTTTGCAGCCTATACATTGCAGAAAATGTCAGTAGCGTAGAGCACAGGTACCAAGAAACTACCATTTTCTTTGCGGCGGCTGCATTAGTGGACGCCTGCTTCCAAAACTAAGGTAGCCCCCATCCACCCTCGACGAACATCACATGACGTGACGGTCACACTTCCATTTTGGGCTTCGGTGGTGAAAACAATCAGTATTGGCAGAACGGTCGAGTCCGAAGTAAATCCCTCCGACCAGATTAAGTATATACATACAAATGAATTATAGAAAAAAAAATAGAGCTCCTCGACTTTTCTGTATTAGTGAATGAAGCAAAATTATACTTGATCCTAAGATATCAATGATCAGTGAATGCCCGCCATGTCAAGCTCTTCCAAAATGGACTCGGGGTAAGTTCTGTTGCCAGGGTACCTCTTTGCAGCCCATGCTGCCTGTGGTCCTGTAAGTTTGTGGTTGAGGTATGCATCCCCGAACCGATGACAATGATTGACATATCTGCCGAGAATTCAGACCGACTCAAGAACAAAGTCAGAAACAGCTTACCTCCTCATGAATAACAGAGGGACCGCATCCAAAGAGTCCATTGTGTTCTTTTCCAGATGATCTTCCCGGGAGGACTCGGGCTTCAGCCGATACAGCCTCTTGGCATAGCCCCACACCATCTTGATGGGGTTGAGCTCGCAATGAAATTTCGGCAGGAATAAGACCTCGACTCCCTCGCATTCGCATTCCTCTTCCAGAAGTGACTTGGCTGCCGCAAAGTCTGGCTGATTGTAGACGACACGCCAGCAGCAGCATTTTGATGTCTCACTCTGATCTGTGCACTTGAACTGGGGACACTCAGTTCGCAAATCAGCATACTCATGCATCCCACGCTCTTCCAAGATCTTCTTCATCCCCTTGAATTTACCGGGATGATGCGGGTGGTCATCAGGGAAGTAGAGATCCTGTTCTTTGCTGTCAAAGTGTGCCCCCATCATTTTAATCTTCTCCTTGACGAGTCTACCCTTGGAATCATAAACTGGCTTCCCTTTGGTGTCCCGTTTGTTAACCTCGACAAGGAAGTTTGCTGACTCACTATTTTTCCGAGTCCCAGAAGGGGCTTTCGGCATGCCGCGTGCAGAGAGAGAACCCTTGGGACACTTCTTGTGAATAGTAGCATTGTCATAGACAAAGACATGGTCGAAATCAGGCCAAAGTTCCTTGACAAGTGCACGGGCCGCTGATGCCTGCTCAAGCACTTCATCGGAGGTAAAGTATCCGGAGTCAGGTAAAAATTCAGCATCGTCCGTATACCGATCAAATGGTTTTGCATAAAAGCACTGATATTTGGATCTTTATAACCGACGCCTTGGCGTCCCCAGAGATCGGTACCGTGCAATTCCCCGCGCAGAAAGCTCTGCACACACTCCAGAGCTGCCCTAGCCTCCCCAAGATTGGGTGCTTCACGGTGCGTCCCTGGGTGCGTAGCTTGTTCATGCACACAGTCCAGAAAAGAACGGGGTGCACACAGTCTCAGGTAATCATCATCATGTGCAGGTGATGTCGCCAGAAGTTCATCATCGGCCTCCGGAACATCAATCAAGTCGCGGGGATCATCGGTGCAGTTCTCGGCGAGGGAGGCCAGAAGAGGGCATGGCTGAGCAGGTGGAGGAAATGTATTGGTCGACTGCCGATCGTCTTCATCATCTACTTCCTCTACAGTCGGCTTGGGAAGCTTCCATATGAATTCATGGGCTGCCGGCGCGGCGGATGCAGACTCTGTGAATCCGGGGACATGGAATGATTGCATCGACACGGCAAATGGATTCGACGCGTCAGTCGCGTGAAATGGATCATTTGATGCATCAGACATGTGAAATGGATCATCAGACGTGTCTCCAGTTACACTCCTCTCTATCTCTGTGTTGTCCTGAATTTGGGAGACAGTTTATTGTGAGTGAATATAAGTACAGCTGTCTTCTACTCACAGTCACATTCTCCTTGTGTCTTTTCCTTGGCGAGAGCCATTTCTGTAACTTCTTGGGACTAAGCTCATCCCATGCGTGTTTAGTCGTGTTGCTCAAGTTCTGGAGCAGATTTGCAGCCCAAGTCTTGCGAACCTTCGAGTGCATTCCCATAGATCGCTTGTACGACACGCCAGCGTGGCAAGTGCCAATTTGGACCAATTCCTTGACACATTGGCGAATTCCGGGCCCAAATCACAGTTTTAGTACATATCTTTTGAGATCAGATGCACTAGCAGCACTATATGCACATTCTGCTTGAAGGATTTGAGCTAATTAGGGCTACCGATTATTTTACAGACTTTTCTACTGGTATGTGCCGAAAGAGGAAGCTGTCACATCGCACCACGTGACATTTATCGAGGGTGGATGGGGGCTGCCTTACAATTTTCTAAGCAATGATGCACTAGCAGAGAGGGGAATCACAAACCTCAAGTTTTTCCGCGCTCTTCTCGATAATGTCCCAGTGCAGCTTGAATACTGAAAGATACCCACTGGGGTGATCTTTGCACCAGTCGATCATACAGAGGTTCCTGTGGGAAGGTGAATGATAACATGGCCAAGAATGAAGAAGAAAAAACTTACCTCGCTGTTATTGACGGGCTGGGTGCTGCCTTTGTCTCCTTCTTGGTTTCTGCAGCTATGATGACAGGGATGTTAGTTGCTAGGGTGATGGTGACAGGGGTGGTGATGACAGGGCCGGTGACAACAGGGGCAACGACGGCGGGCAGAGGTACCTCCTCGCCCGAGGTCGTAGGTGCAAATGACGGCAAGGGCGAGAGTGGGGTAGAAAGCCTAGTAAACAATGTTTTTAAAAAATTGTTGACCGGTACAGCACTTGCAGCAGATTAATTATCTGGAAAAGTGCTGTCGGCACCATGGTGGGAAGCCTACAGTACAGCGCACATGAAGCACATGTCAATAATAACATTGCCAGACTCGGAAAGCACTTACAGAGGATTAACAATCTGCAAACACAGTGCCTGCTCTTTATCGTTGTGGCCTGAAGCAGTAGGCAGCCACAAATTTAGTCAGTAAGGAAGGGGGATTAGGAAGACACTTACCTCGTCGGAAACGAGCAATGTGGCATCTAGATTTTCTGTGGTTTGTGTGGGGATTGGCGCAGGGATTGGTGCGGGGACCGACGCCACCAAAGCAGACGGAGCAGGTGGAGCGACGACAGCAAAGAATTTGGTGCTGTGATCGTTTTGCTCATCGTGCTCCGGAGGTGACTGTAGAGAGGCATCAGCAGAGAAGACATAGATTATGCCGGTAATTCATACCGGGATGGTGCAAGTCTCCATCTTCATGTGTTTGTTGGTGCTGCTGTCACCGCAATGGCTTCGCTTCGTACGCTTGGCCTGAGTGATGTGGTCATCGCTGCCCTCGACTTTGATAGCTTGGGAGTTGCTAGAACCCCTGTACCAGCCGGAGTACATCTTTGTCGCCATGTGCTGCACCTGAGTGAAATAAGAATTAGATAATTAGATACAACGAGGAGAGACTAACACACCTTCCAATCGTTCAAGCATAGCGCCATCTCCGGGTAATGCTTATGGGTCTCGTCACTGAAATTCCAGTGCAAATCAAGTGTTCCCTGTTTCCAGGTAGCTGGTGCGATGCCGCTGTGCACCATCTGACCGAATAGCCTCGTAGCCAGACCCTGGATCTCTGTGGCGCGATACCCATCGATCACATCGCCCTGCGCATCCGTCACGTAGAGCATAGCGACATTGATACCCTGGGCAGCACGACTGGCTCCATGAGGCTTGGGTTCGTCCATATTGGATTCACCCTTTGTCGACTTAAATGCTCCTTGTACTCGTGGGAATTCCAGTAAGGAACGTCCGGGTAGTCGGACTGCTCGAGGACGGGTCTGGAGGGCACCAAGGGTGCCCCAGGTGGATCGGTGGAAGGGCCGGCAGCCTGGGTGAGAAGTATTGCCGGCCTGACCACCTGCAGCAGGGCTTCATACGCAGCTCTGCTCATCACAGTCAGAGCATACATGCATGGGGTACGAGCATTATGACACACTTTAGAGTATTATTCTCTGCTCCCAAAATCAAGTTCTCCCGCCTCCAGATGTTGCATTGGCGAAATTTAATGGGGACTGAAGGAGTGTTTTGGTGGCTGTTGAAGCACAAAGGGTGTGGTGCGAACAGCTCGGTGGGTGAGCTGCTCAGTGTGGCCCAGTCCTCCAAGGGCTGTTGCCTTTGCACAGTGCCAGAGTGTGCCATATAGATCGGTGTCGAATGGTACGGTTCCTGCACAGGAGTCGAGGATCTGCTTGAGTAGCTTCCAGCCTTAGAATAGTCGACCAACGAATCGGGGTCCATGGTGGGGTGAAAGAGAGAGAGAGCCCGTCCAATGTGTTAGCAACATGAAAACTTTAGAAAAGATTAGATCACAAAAGATATTTGCGGTCACATGAATCAAAAGTATTTCTCTTGCTTTTGACCGATGTGCATGCATCATGCATATGGCCTCTACATGTACACCGTTCCCCTCAATTTACGCACAAAAATAATACACGCTCTGGGAACACAATTGCAGGTGACCCTCATGCTTACACTTATGCCTATGCTTTCCCTTTCACTCTCTCGAATCAGTCTTTCCAATGAGTCCAACCGCGTCATGCCCTGCCATATGTGACTGCACAAGGACCCTACACGATGGACCAGATGAATTTGTACCATCTTGCAGCTGGGAGAAGATGGCGAAGATTTTATTCCCATGGGCATGTCAAACAGCCACACATGTGATGCCAGGAACTCCATATCCGGTGGAGTGCTTTCTCAGAAGATGCAGCGAGCCTGTCTTGTTCGGCGGGCATCCCCAGTGGTAAGTTTTCTGTGCCGCTGGTGGAATAGTCACTCACAAGTCCGAACATTGGGTTAGGAATTGAAAGCAGCACTTGCCAGTGTGAAGGCCCTGGCAGCACATATCCCCTCGATAAACCTTGTGAGACGATTTACAAGTCGTGCTCCGGTGGAGCAGTTCCACTATCGGTGCTCTGCATTGCACATGCACAAGAAAATTCTGGCTTTGGAGGCCGTGATGGATCGGATGCACAAAGAGCACGCGAAATTGTATCGGAAGGGCAGGGGGGCAAGGAAAACAAGTAGATTATCAAATACATGATATTTGCATGTTAGAATCTCCCCAAGGGCCTCCGCAACTCTAACCTGCGGGCGGGCAACGCCAAACGTCACACGATCACTTCATGTGACAGTTCACGACAACTGCAACATTCTACATGCAATATTGCCGTGTGACTCAGAATCCTGCTTGCTGTTCCAAGGTCCCAGCTAATAAAATTCCATTACATTTGAAATACACACTGGAATTTTCATAGATTTGCTGTAAGCAGCCCCCGATAATTGTAGCCGATGCAACAGTAAAACCCATCTGGGGATAAAAAAAATTAAAGTGGTATATACACATCCCAGGGCATCTCGGGGCTTCCAAAGAAATACAGCATTACTCAGGTACAACTGTCTCCCCAACACCCATCATCTCCATGAGTTTTAACCCTGGCTTTTCCATCAGGAAGAAACAGCTGACCTCGGATCCATCGTGAACCAATTTCGCATACTGTTTGTCTGGGGTGAGCATCACAACAGACTGGATGGCCTTGACATCAATGACTCGGACACCTGGGTTCCCGAGGTGTTGCATTGTGACATAAGTCTTTGACGACTCTTTGTAGAGCTGCGGGTGATGTTCCCCGTAGAGTGAAACCACTGCCAGTGGTTTGCATACATCTCCGACCTTGAACATCAGATAAAAATGGACCTCTGCAAATTGTGTTCTGCCCTCGTACTGGATCTAAATTCCGACTCAGCCCAAGCCAAGAACAAAGGAGTGAGAATCCACAGTTACCTTGATGTTACGGGCACATCTAAGCTGCCCTATGGGCTTAAGCTTTTCTTTCCAGGCAGATCGAGCAACCTGCCCATTGGGCAAGCGCACTCAGGACCACCTGGTAATGACTGGAGTCCACACATCTGACAGTATTTGGCCGGAGGCCACCAAATATGACCTGATAGCGGTAGCCTCAAATTCTTCAACTCCTCGAGCGGCATTATCCATGGCAGTGAGGAGAACATAGCCGCTTCCAAGATTGAGAGAGCCTCGTGGAAGTGGATTTTCGGGAGGCCCCAAATCCGGGACCATCACTTTCAAAGCGTTGACATGGCACCGTCGAAGTGTACGCTGTGCTAAATTTGCCAATGCATTAGAATGTTGCTTGATTTCCTCGCCTAGGTTCCCGATAGTGCGTTCGAGTGCCCATTGTGAATAAATAATTCCTGGTCCAACCCGGGCAGTTTCAAATGGCATGTGAGAAGGAGTGTGGATACTGGGTCGAACAAAATGGAGGCGATCAGTGCGGCGTTGGCAATAGAGAGTCTGGAAGCTATCTGAAAATTCTGTGAGCATTGCATTCGACTCTCGAAGCTCTGCTAGGGTAATTTCCTCTTGCATCAAAATGTGATTCCCACGCATGCATCTGCAATAGTGCTGCCAGTATCGGTCTGGGAGGATACCGTGAAGGGGGCAGGCCAAGCAAGAATTCCCAAGCCTTGTAACCACTGGAAATGTTTTCAGCCGAATTGCAAGGAGGGCAATCGAAAGATCCAGGAATATACGGTGTGGCATTCATGACCATTTTCCCGTGCTCCTTCCGGACGTCTCCCTTCAATACGGCCCAATTCCAGAGATATTTGTTGTCGTTCTTGTCACATTTGAATATCCCTCGCCACAGAGGAATGAAAAGGTCGGGGAGATTTAGGGAAGGGAGGTGAATAATATCCAGTGCAAAGCAGCCGGGAACCCCGAGGATGTGTTTTTGAGGGAAGCCGCTGAATATTGTAGGCTTTGATATGCCGGTTTCCAACCTGCGCCACTCGTACTGTGTCCTGTTGGGTGAGTTGATGATGTATTGGAGGTTCTTTTGGTAGTGTTCAGTGGCTTCTGCCGAGGTGAATGTTCGGAGCAGCTCTCCGAGGCTGACATCGGGATGGCTTCACCCCTCTTGGTTATAACCATCTGGGAGAAAATGAGCAGGGTAATAGTGCGTGCCCCCTGGTTTTCTATGCCCCAGCAATTTGCAGTATACACAACAGGCGAGTTTGCCGTGGTGGCCAACACAGCCATTGATTGAAGCCATTCCAGGACCGTCTGCTGTTCCCAGAGCAATGAATGGCCTAGAGGTAAAGAGACGATTGAGCGAGGCGTCCCACACACGAAGCCCCTCTTTCTGGAGGGCCACGATGTGATGGAATCCGGAGTAAATGTAGCTGTCCGAGTTTTTGGGCTTGCCCAGCCCGCCAATTATCCCACCTGGAAGAATATACTTCTTCTTGTACCGTACACCCGGGGCATGGTCAAGAACAATCCAAATGTATATCCAACATTCTGACACCTTGTTGCGATACAGCTGGGCTCAGTCGATCGAGAAAACCAAGACCATGTCGTCAGGTGATATGTGCCCTTCTTGGACAGCAGTAAGATAATCACTGCCATCGAAAAAGTCAACATACGGGGAGGTGTGAATTCCATGGTTCTTGGCAAGCTCCTGCATGATTTTCGAGGTACAGTGTTGGCAGTATTCCATGCTATTGGCGCCATCGACGGTTTGCCACAGTGCCTGGAGCTGCGGAGCCAGTGGGAATGTAGAAAAACTTCGGTGTGGGATTTTCACCTCGGGAGCATGTCCGAGCTGGGAACGAGACTGGCTGCAATACGGTCAATTTTCGAGAACTGAGAATGGCCCTGTGTCATAAAGTTAATGCAAGAATATACATGATACAAGGAGGATGGACCTGTGTAACCAATACAGCTATTAATACACATATCGTGTTCAAGAGCGACAACACCTGTAAGGTCAGAGACAAGACACTTGATTTTGTAGTAGGTCAGAATTTTGTAGTTGGGGTTTCTACAGAGGATCGCTGCTTGAACAGAGGTGTGCGAAGCTTCTGAAGCATTTCCGATGGCAAGAAAAATATCAATCGAGAGCCGGTCATCTGGGTCTTCAACACTGAGAATCGAGGTCGCAGGGTTACGGATTTGGTGCAAGAGGTCGGGATCCAATTGTTCATCAGGGTTGTCCAAGGAGGCCACCTGTAAGGTGGCGATGAATTTGAGAGAAATGTTGACGTCCTGTTATATCCTGAGCCGGAATGAAGATGACCAGCCCGGCGGAGCTCCGGAACCGGAAAATGATCCGGATAACCGGAACAGGACCGGAGTCAAGAAGTTGGCTTTTCTCGCAACCACCACAGCTCAGAAGGGTGTGCGACTGTCTGGGGAGGAGCCGAAATGAGAGAAGGGCCAGAATGGCGAAGAAGAGCAACCGGCGGTCGACCGGAAGTCTGGGGGTCAACCAGAGGTGGACCGGAGATGAACCGGAAGACCAGTAATGGACCGGAAGTCCGAGGGACAACTGGAGGTGGACCAGAAGTGGACCGGAAGGAAGATCAAATGAAGAAGAAGACATCCGAGGGTACTGAGTTTACCCTGGAGTCGAGTCGCAGACGAGACGAGAAGTTAAGACTCAGTCCATGAAAGGAAACACGGAAACAACATTAATTTTCCAGATGAAGTACTGGAAGTATCTAAGACATATTTATACTACCAAACTAATTGTTGATACTAAAAAGGAATGAGAGGAGGAAAGACAATAATGGTGGGAAGGATTGGTAAGTCAGGAATAAAGGACAATAAGGGATTCATGCGACCGGAGTCAGATGGTGTCGGAAGAAGTGATGGTTATGTAATCAACCATGAGAAGAGAAGTCCAAGACAAAAGGATAGAAGAATGGATGAACAGATAAACGGGAAACGCTCAGTAATCCTTCATTACGTAAAAACCTGTTCCGAGCGGATTGCCAGACAGGCTAATGGTAGACTGGTAGACCGGAAAGAACCGGAAGCAACCGGTGTGACCGGAGCGTGACCGGAACCAGAACGTGATCGGAGTGTGTGACCGGAATCAAGATGCACAGATATAACACGTCCTCAATCACCGGGCTTGGTCATCTAAAGATCCTGGATCTGGTTCCAACTGAAGTGGCAGCACATCTGGTATGGCCACTTGTGGGCCATGCTCTGAGTCAGGTTCCCCCGAAGCCTGCAGTGGATCTAATAGTTCCGGCAGGTCAAATGGTGGTCATGTCTCTAGACGGGGCTTTATAGGGAATATTAGTTGTGGGATTCACAGTATAGTTCAAAAAGAAACTTACTTCCAAGTCCACTGGTTCCAAATTATCGTCAGAGTCGAGCTGCCGTCTTTGGAGGCTATGGTCAGCATCTGCCGTGATTCATCACTTCAAGCTGGTTATGGCGAGAGTTCCAGACCCAGACCCAGATTGAAGAGGTTGTCGGGTACTACTAGCAGCCGCCAAGGTGAGGAAGGCCGCAAAAGATGAGCCAGTCAGGGTATTCTGTGTGTCTTGTCTCCGATGCAGTGTGCGCGTCGAGTACCCTCTATGCTTGCCTTCCCCATCTGGACCCCCACATTTCATTTGGCATTTGCAGATGACCTTCGCATCTGACTGTGCAAGATCCGGAGTGGTATTTTGCATGGTGGACATTGGGCACGGGCGCGACAGTTCCGAGTGACGTCAGTGAATGGAAGGTCTGTCAAGGGGATGCAGCTGGCAGTGTTCTTGGACTTAGGATTCAGTGAAAGGAAAGGAAAATCCATTTTTATTCGAATCTATCCTGCTAGAAGTGAATGGATAAGAAGCAAGCCAAGATCAGACTTTGATCGGAAATGGTTCCGTTCAGATCTCTACCTATTTGTACAGATTACTACTATATCTGCCTTTCTACACAGATCTCCCAACACGGGTTTCTCACTGGGATCGATGAGCTCCGCTCAGTTCTGAGCACGGAAGCATCCGATCAGAAAGTTTAACGGAAGTCCGATCGGAAATTTGATTGGAAGTACTAAAAATAGAAGCTCCACATCGCTGGCGCGACGTTCGACATTTTCGCATTCTGCACGACTTCTACAATTCCCAAGGCTCCACAAATATGATATTCGGATTCTGCATGGCTCATTTCATGGGATACATCAACCCCACATCCATTCCACACCCATTATTGGAGTTTCCACGACTTTTCCGATGGTTTTCAACACTTTCCGCGACTTTTTCGGTATTCCACGGCTCCTACTGGCTTCATTTCGATTCAGAAAATTCTACAAACTAGATATTTGAGATCTCCAACACTGTTTCTATTGATTCCGACCAGTCCGCAGGTCTCTCCGGTTATTTCTACCTTTTCCACAGGACTTTTAGTTATTTCTTCCTAAACAGGCCATCTCCACGAACTCTATGGTTCTGCATGGTACTCATACCCAGTTACCGTTGTCTTGGGTCTTGGCATTCCTATAAAAGCCACAAGTATTCTACATTGTAACATAGGAGATTTGTACCCCACTTATCCTCTCAATCATATGCCCTTTCTTCCACTAGCTTTTTGACTTGAACCATCAACTTCTGCAGGCTATTACCTGCTATTGTACTCTCACCGCTCCACGGACTATTATCCGTGCACGTTCCGCATCGTTCTCGCTTGCCCAGGTTATTACCTGGGCCATGTTTGCTCACTAGTTCTTTTATAGGTCCTCCGTTGCTGTCGTCCCACTCCGCAGACTATTATCTGCACACGTTCTGCATTAGCTCTTGTCTCCACATTTAGACTCAGTCCCTCGTCGCCCACCGTCTCTCACGCTAGTTATCGCTGGCGTCACGTTCATCTCAACCAGGAGTTGAGTCTTTGGTTCATCTTAGACCACCTCGCACACCTGTGTCTACTGTTTCTCCACTCGGAGTAGAGTTTTTGTTTTAGCTTGCGCTCTTAGCGTGTATCAACGGTATGCGGTGCGGGAGAAAGTTTGTTATAGACAAGTGCCTAGATGCTTCCCACCCTTTGTAACATTCCACAAAACCTCAGCTTTTTTGTAGTTGACAGTGGTGATCAGGAGCACTCCTGCATTGTCCATGTCGAGGGCATTGATATGCTGTTCAAAATTTGATCAGGGAATCCTGGGCCATAGAGGAATCAATCAATTTATAATATTTATTCCATTGGTCAGTACCTGATATTTCTCCAAATCTCTCCAGAGCCACTTGCGGAAAAGTATGTGTATTCTCTGGTACGTCGTCGGCATTGTTGGAGCTCACACTGCAGAGGGAGGTTGATATTTGTTGCTGGAAATAGGCATTAAAATATGTCTTGTGTGTTCTGAACTGCTATTTCAATTTTGGAACATTATTCAAATAGAATACATATTTTTATTTGCTGTTTGCCTTTGAAAACTGAGTGATATTGCAGAGGGAAACATATGTTGAAATATTTATATATTTTTTCTTGTTTTCTGTTCCCTTTGTCTAGTAGAACTAGGTCTGTTATGTCAGACTGGAGAAGCCACTGGATCTTTTTGTTTCGCTAGTAAAATTTCCTGGCTGCAGCTTAATTTTCGCGATTTTGGTTTTACCAACTGATACACTCCACCTTCCACTAGCTATCTTCTAAATTCCCTCACTATGCACTAGTTCCTCTGTGTTATGATTGGTCCTTGTGGCCTCTCTGCATGTGCAAAAAGTTAACCAGCCAGTATGGTACTGGCATAGCACCAAAATTGTATTTTGCTTAAGCACTAGTCTCTCACGCAGCTCTCTGTGAAAGCCAGTGGATGAAGTCCAGCCTATGCTGGGTCAATAACAGTGCAAAATTTGAAGTACAAATGGCACGAATCACCTCAATCAAAACAATTCCCAGGCCTTTCCTGCATGCACAGTGAGCAATATTACATCAGTGTGTTGAATTGGTGTTAAACGAGAGGTAGGTGGTCTTGATCCATCCAAAAGGCCAATGCTGATGGCCTTGACAAGCCCGTTTGGTGCAGATATAAAATTCCAGTGTTGTATATTCCACAGCTGTGAACAATGAAAAACAATGAGCTCTTAATTGCAGAAGGTCCTGAATCATAATGTGAATAAGTAATGGAATAGCCATATTGACATCTTCAATGAAACCAGGGAGTAGATTATCAGTTTTTAGACTGAGTTCTTGGATGGACTTGATGACGAAGATGATTTACAGAGTTTTACGGTAGTGTAGCATGGTTGGCTGTTTGAGGGGGAAAAATCAGTTCAATCCGGTCCGAACCTGTTTTGAACCTGAACTGGACCCCTCTGAACCTGAAACTGTAGTCCGGTCCAAGGTTAAGGAAAAGCCCTGAACAATGTTGTCCAGGCATGTTATTGTATGTCGTTGTAGTCTGAACTGAAGGAAGAGCACTGACATGTGGCTGAGCTGCAAGCAACGTGAGGTGCTTCACGTGCATACCAGCAAGCTTTGTCTCTTGGTAGAATGGATGAATGGGGGGCAGTATTTGGTCACTTCTTGCATCAAACTAGGTAAGCAAGGTCAACAACAACATTTAGCATTACATTACATAATCGATGGTGCATGCAGATCTTTAAATTCTTGCGTAGAACCAGTGCCACATGCTGGTGCACTTGATTCTCGTGTAAGTGACAGGCATCTCTATGGTGCCACTGCTAGCTGTTTTCAGTCACAAATTTTGCAGTGCGTCATACTAAGTATCAGTAAACAGTAAATCACTGACAAGTGCCACTGCACATGACAACATAAGCAGTGCATTTGCTGGTTGACCATACTAAGTACAGTTCTTTCCCATTCCTTTGGTTAAACAAGAGGTGAAGGCTGTGTGCTTCCTTCTCGTGTCGAATGAGGTAAGCAGAATCAACACTTCTGTGTCCATTATTTGAGAATACTGGTGGGTTTTCTGTTCAAATTTCTGTGCTAGAATGAACAGGGCATGCTTTGCGCTCGATGCCCGGTCCTAATGAAGTAGGCTGCAGGCAGTGTCAAATTTTCTGATTTTCTGTACTTGACTGTGCTTTCTCCACAACTTCGGCACAGTGGGCAGTGCTGTCCCTGAAGGAAGCAATGTAAACATCAGATCATTTTCTACAATATATAGCTTCCTCGGTTCCTTCTTACTACTTTGTTGTAGTAGTCACCAAATCTTTATTCCCTTCGCACTTTTTGGCTTGCTTGCCTCCAATATGTCTTGGGCCCAGTTGTGCTCAGGGGTTTGAAAACTTGATAATTTGGATGAAGCTGACATCTTGTTACAAGCTTTCCCCACTGATGCACCCCACTGGCAGCCCGCCAGAGCGAAGCAAAGGCATGTCTTGTATAGCCCATAACAGTGCTATGTCACTCATCATGTGTGACCAAAGTTCCCCGAGTGAGGGGGGTTCAAGATCACAAGGCATTGCTCAGTGCTACAGAAGGAAGTACTATAGCTAACTATCCCGCATTAAACACCCACATGAATAAATGGCAAAATTGGCCCTCCATTGCCTTTTTTGGCAACGGTCCTGGTCATGATAGCGTTCGTTGCCTAAAAAATAGGCAACGGACGTGTCACGGTCCTGGGGGCCGTTGCCTCCCTACATGTCTGTACAGTATGGCTAAATGCAACGCCTCAGCCGCCTGTGTCAGATCCAGCGGTGATTTCTTGAATAGATGTTCATAGACATCGCTGGCAACTTGTGGTGTGTTGTTGTCCATGATGGTCCACATTGTTGCAATTAACCCTCAGTAGCCTGCTAATAGCATTCCGGCTGCAAGATGGACCAACTCCTCTTGGAGGCTCTTATCCCTGGTTGCGGTCTGGTATGCAGATAGAAATGCAAGGTCAGCGTGTGGGAGGGCTAATTTGATGATACTTGAGAGCATTGAGCATGAACTTCCAGCAAGGAGTGCATTCTCAGTAGGATGAGACACATCCTGGACACCATGGCATGCAAAATGAACCCATCTAGAATCTCTCATCCTTTGCTGAACACGGTGCACAGTTGCCATATTTTCATCTAATCTCATAACGGGAAGTTTTCCAGTTGCAAGCTGTTGAATACAACTGATTTTCTCCTGCATCCCTGGAATGTGAACCTGACTGGATGCAGATGGTTGAGCAATGGCAAGCAGTTGGAGCTCCTTGTTGGACTTTGACTGTTGGCAGAAGCCCTCAATCAAGGCAGTTAACAAGTGTGTATAGAACAATATCACAAAATCAGACAGTTTTGAGCAGAAGGCATCATTTTTTTCATAGAGGCCAGCAGCGTGAATGGGGAGAAACAAAAGGGCACCTGTGGGACACCACCAAATGCACTGAAGATTGACTTCGCTTGGAGTCTAAAAAATGTTGAATATTCAAGTAGCTCTGTATTTTGACTGAGATGGCTGGTCGTAATTGTGCACCCAGGACAGGCTTGACATGTTGCATCCACAGTTCAGAGAGAATGTGTAATAGTCGTGTCCCAAAACTAGCACCACTACCAACTGGACCAAAAGGCCACTATGACAGAGTAATCTGTCATAGGTTCTGGGACTATATATACATGATTACTCACATTTGCATGCATGTAACAGAATGTGTGTACTGCATTTTTACATTCAAATCAACAGTCATGCATCACAGGGGTACCCATCAGCATTGAATATTGGTTCAGTGTCACACATCACTGGGGTACTTCACTGTGTTCCTGGGGCTCGGAGACAGAGCCTGCATCCCTTCACTGACGTGTGCCGAGATGCTGTGGCAGACCCTGTCACCATGATGTCAGCACAGCTGTCTCCCTTCACCAACCATCACATCATCGGACCCTTCCTCCCTGTGCCTACCCTTCACGCCACACCATGGCAGATGTTGATCGCCCCTTCCCTCTTACTGCACTTACATTCACTGTCTTTATGCACGGGCAGGAGCCCTTTTAATGACAAATGATTGCCCAAAAGTTTAAACTTGATATTGAGGCTTTGCAACTACCGACCTGCTCTTCAATGCAGCCTCATGCCATTCTCGTCGGCATTAGTGAGCCACTCTCCTCTCAACACTCACCATCTTTGCTATAAATGAACCATGAACTGCTGTGGTGGGCTGCAATGTCCATCGACTATGGATCCATGCATACTCTGTCTCATCCATCTGCAATGATGGTTCCAATGGTGCAACTGGGGTTTGTTGTGATGCAAGACTTCGCCCACCAGCATGATAACTCGAACCGCATACACTTACCCACCCACCCGCAGTGATAACTGAGGTGTGGGTCATATTCGTGGGCGCAGTGGAACTCGTAGATCGCTGGTCGCCACACCCCGCACCGCCAAACGCACTATCTGGGGTCCAGAGGATGTAGTGTCACGAGCTGCATCCCTATTAGAGTGCCTCTCATCATGTCTTTTCGCCATGAGGGAGGCAATGTTGCGGACAAGTTAAAGCAGTGAGTGCAAGCAGCAGAGTTGCGGCCCAAATTGATGGCACTGTCTTTGGCAAACATGTGCAATGCACTATCAAGATTCTCTGAAGTCTGAAGACACTGTGGTACCGAGTTTGAATGGCTGAAAAATGAAGACATGACTTTAATAACTGAGTAAGAGTAGATAAGCAAAACTCCCAAGTGGCATTACAATCTATTACAATACAAAAATGGCACGTGGAGAGGGCTACCAACGAGAAAGCATAGAATACAATGTGCAAAAGCAAAAAGCAGACCAATGCACACGCTCCATGGGGGCTTTCACACAAAGGGATGCCTGGAACAGCGCCGTCTATGACAAGCTGTTGCCACATGAATCGGTGCATCTGGCACCATGCCCACCGCTCATACCAATGCACACGATCCTTGCATATCATATGTCACCCTGAGGGTCGAGATCGCTCAACCGCGCTCGCTGTCTGTCTACCAGTCCCCAGAGCGTGTAAATATTGTGGGCAGCAGGCAGTGGCAACCTGCAAAGTGCATGCAGTGGGTGGTCCAACTGGGTGCGAGAGTGACAGCGACGGTGAGCTAGGGTGGAGAGCGACAGGGGAGGTGGGGGCAGCGCAAGTGTTGTCAATGTGGGGGATGGGAGAAGGGGAGCATCGGTTGTGGCATGGCAGAGGGCATGGTGGTGGGCAAGAGGAAGTCAGTGACACCCATCACAGCCAAGTCTCAGTTCTGTTCACGGTGTTGAGACAAATAGGGCATAGGAATTGCCTTATCTGGCCATGTGACCAGGGTGAAAAGTCAAAGACTGGTTGTGGCCGCTCACGAAATCGCCTTCGACTATTTACACCAGAATCAGACTAGCATCAACAGAGGTAGGCACTGTGTCTACCCCGGGGATGCAGACATGTGTGTCCATCTGTGCTGAGCTGTGCTGCCACATCTCAGCACACCCTCTGTCTCTGGGCCCCAGGAACACAGTGCTTGTCGAATTAGTTCCACACACAGAACTACAAAAAATGTGTTAAATGCACTCCTTATCCATGGACCTCTGGATGCGCCACATAAGGCCCAACTGATTTCTAGAGCAGGTGATCAATTTTCGGAGGCTGTTGAAAATTTTCCCCTTGTCATGAGGACCCCTGATAATACCATTGGAGGCTAGGTCACAAAAATCCCGGATCCTCCGATTTTTGTCTGGACACATTTTGGAGAGATTTGGCAGTTTTTGTCTGGGCTGGACCTAGCCTATTGATGATGTCATCGCCCAAAAGGGTAATTTTCTGCTCCCATGGCCCTCCAAAAGGCTCAAATTTTCCCGCTTCATGTGTTTTTGTGGTTTAAGCGCTGCCTGAGCTGATTCACAGATATCTGAGACCAAACAAGCTTCTGGGTGCGGTGACGGGCCAAAAAAATTGTCCAGAACCTCGGTCCAAGACCCCCATTTTTCGTCCAGAAATGACCTAGCCTCTGAGCCAAAATCACCAAAATTTTGTCCGGACTCAGACCTAGCCTTGAATGGCATTATTAGGGGTCCTTTGTCACGGTCCTCCCTGCCTGGTGTCAAATTGTTGAATTGGTTCAACTCTTCACACGTCACCCCCCCCCCCCCTGTCGAATTGAATGTAAAAGTACAGTAAACTCATCCTCTGGAACCAAGCTTCCTTCACGCTTTCCAAACAGTCTATCATTGCGACCACTGGATGGCACAAGGTTTTCGAAGGATTTTGACAGTGCCTCTGCATGCTTGGGCTTGAAGTCAGTGAAAGGGATATGCATGACCTCATCATCATGGCCGGTCTCTATATATGTAATTTCTCGTGTATGTAGGCAACGCCCGGAGAGACGTTACGGCACAGCCACAGGTTTAGAGTTAGCAATGGGTTGCCTTATTTGGAACGGTGGCCACCAAATAAGGCAATTTTGGGCCCCGCAGCGCCGAAAAACTGCCCAAAATGGCCCCCAAATCCCTTTGAGTGTTACACACCGGATAAAGCAAAATATTGACCTAGGTCAATATGTAAGCTTAGAGTAGATAATTCAGTAGAAGAATTAAATTTTGTAGATAGTTGATGAATTGATTTGGTGCGAAACCGCTACGGAAGTAGCTGCAATCAGCAGCTCTTTCGAAAACGGAGAGTTGTTCACTCTCAGTGAGTTGTGAAAGGACTCCTGAAAGTTCATCTTTCAGCGCCCATTTACAGAAAGAAGAAAGACATCATTTTCGCGCAGTTGACAGGTGCATTGAAGTTCTTTGTTTCATGTTTTTCGGAAACTTTCGCCCCTTATATGGAAATATCTCCTAAAAAAAGGAAACAAAGACACTCCGATGCACCTTTTAATTGCATGAAAATAAAGTCTTTCTTCTTTCTGGAAATGGCTGCTGAAAGACACACTTTCAGGAGTCCTTTCACAACTCACTGAGAGTGAACAACTCTCCGTTTTCGAAAGAGCCGCTGATTGCAGCTACTTCTATAGCGGTTTCGCACCAAATCAATTCATCAACTATCTACAAAATTTAATTCTTCTACTGAATTATCTACTCTAAGCTTACATATTGACCTAGGTCAATATTTTGCTTTATCTGGTGTGTTACTTTTGCGAATTAGGCAACGATTTTGAGTGCCCCGTTACGCGTTACGTTGCTGACATACACGCCAATACAGTGCTAGACTGCTGAAATGTTACGCGAAGGGACCGTTCCTTGTTCATTTGAGACGGGAATTCTTTCAGGCTAGAATATCATATGCGCGAGAAGATTGAAGGGAACGAGGAAAACACGGAAAAAAAAAGTTGGGAGACGCACAGACTGCCACCGCCGTCACGCACTGAATGTGCGCCCCTAGCAAATAGGATATCCGCCCCGAGAGCTACATGCCGAACAAACAGTACGTACCAGAGAGATAATGAATGTACGTATGGGCTCAACGGAGTCATGTCCTTTGTGCGGGGGAAGGGTGGATGGATGTCTTTGGTTCTGAATTGAGGAGCTCTGAATTTTCTTCAGCTTCTGCGTTAATTAAGTGTTTTTACTTCTCCTGCAGCATAGTCTTCATGTACGATCCCTCACGCCGCGCCCCCACCCGCATTCTTTCTCTGAGCAAAAAGTTGAAAGTGCAGCATTGAAGTTCGGATCAGTGAGTGGTACGCTGATCCGATGCTTTCCGTCCACTTTCTTCCTTTCCCTCTCACCACCTCGTGGTCGTCACCAATGCAGGCGCGTCCCTCTAATTGTCTTGGGTCTGTAAACCCCTTCGAGGGACACTTTTGTACCTATTAAAACACTATCGAGCCACATCTCGGTGGCGTGCGCTCCTCGCGGACCTCAGCATTGGCATGACGTTCTGTGCACACTTGATCTCCGCAGACCCGCAGAAGTCGTCGTCCCTTACACTGGTTGAACATTTCAAGTTTTGCACTGAAAATTTTGGTGAAAAATGTTTTGAATTTTACAGTAATTTTTCACCAAAAAAGTAGGTGAAAAACTTGAAACATTTTGGTGACCTTTTTGAACCTTGTGAAAAATTTCTGAAAAAGTGCTGAAAAAGTTTTGAAGTTCAAAAAATTCATGAAGAAGTTACAAGTTTTTCACTTGGTTTTTCACTGAAAAATTGCTGTAAAATTCAAAACATTTTTCACTAGTTTTTTCACCAAAAAACTTGAAATGTCCAACCAGTGTTACAAAATTGCAAGATGTCACCGAACCGCTCGTCATGTGGCTCTCCGGACCCAAAATCCGCCCGCGATGCATTTGTTGGCCGTTTCCCGAAGGATGCGAGACTAAACTCATTTACCTCCACCGTGAACATGGGAATGTTGATCCTTTCGCTCATGACCATCGATGCTCGGCTCTTGGCGTCTTCGGTTCAACTCCCCGCAGGTAGACGCATCTCATAACCACTTAGAAAAGCGGCGAAACGTCCTGGCATGGTCCTCGATGCTGATTCTTCCCAGCTCTGGTGACCCTGCTCTTCCTATTGTGCAGAAGTTCAAACGCTCCCATTGTCGAAAGCGAGGGCGCAAGAATCAGACGCGCTTGATCGCCTTCGGCTCATTCCCGGTCTGGAGAAATCCCGGACGGGTCGTGTTGAATTGGATTGCGGCACATGTGATACATTACCCCTCCTCGCCGTTCGCTCCTGCTTCGATTTGCCCACAAGAAGGACCACGCGGACCTATAAAACTGGAATCGACCGCGCTTGTCTCGTCCACTTGAAAGCGGCTAACATCATGGTCTCCTTCGATTCTCTGCTCCTCTTCATCGCCTCAGTCGCTGTCGCCGTCTCGGCCCTCCCGAGCGGCGTCACCGTTTCCGAGGGCACCAGCGCACGGAGCGGTCCTAGCACGACCGCCACTACCGTGAGTTTACTTACCTGCTTCTGTCGTGAGCGAATGAGCTGATTCTCTTGGGTTACAGTGTGCTCCCCTCTGGGCTCAATGCGATTCACCAACCTGGGCCGGACCGGCCTGCTGCGAGGGCGCCACCTGCCAGGTTCTCAATCCGTTCTGGTCCCAGTGCTTGTTGCCAGTGTGAGCTCTGTATACCCGTTCCCCCGTGTGAGCTACTTCTGTCCGAGACGCGTTCTTTCGCTGACGTATTTCATAGACAGAATTTTCTCGAGGGTCTCTACATAGAATTTCTCATGTACTAGACTGCTGAAATATTACGCGAAGACCCGTTCCTTGTTCATTGAGACGATAATTATGAGAGGCGAGAATATAGAGACGAGTTCTGATGCGCGACAAGATTTTGCGAACTTGAATACTTTGAATGAGGAAGAGGGAGTGGGAACAAAAAAGTAAGATGCACTGAATGCCTACAGCCGCGGCCCCCGCAAGCAGGTTATCCGCCCCGAGAGCTACATGCAGAACAAACGGTACATTTGACAGCTGCAGAGTAAATGTTAAGAGGGGATCAACCGAGTTACGTCCTTTACCCGGGGGAAGGACAGATTTCTTCGATTCTGAATTCAATTCTGTTTAGTTTCTGCGTTGATTATTACGCGTTCTTACTTCTCCTGTAGCATCCTCCCCTCCCACTCAATACATACGCCCGCCCCCTCAATACGCTGCACCCCCACCCGCACTCTTCCTCGGGTCATTCGCTGCCTCAAACACCCCATCCCGCCCCCTCACAATAACATGGCTCGTGCTCCCCGTATAATCCTCCCCACTCACATTATACCCCCTCCCCGCCAACCACCCAATCGTCCCATTCCCAAACGGCTTCATCCCCAGCGCCGCCCCGCCCGCCGCGAATGCGCTCCCGAACCCCTCAAACAGCGTCGTCGCGCCGAGCTGGTCGTGCCACCTCGGCGTCCACACGCTCGCGTTCGCACTCTTCCCGAGGTCGAGGTGGTTGTGCATGTTCTGGAGCGTCGCGGTGATGATGCGCGAGCCGCCCGCGGAGCCGGTCGCGATGAGGATCTCGCCTGTTTGCACGTCCTCGGCGATGGAGGAGGAGATGGAGGATTGCGGGCGCTTGCCTGGGCGGATGTAGTTGACGGGGCTGGGGAGGAAGCCGAAAGAGTTCGTCACGTTCGGAGAGCTGAAGTCGTCCATCTCGTCGTTGAGGACGATGCCTAAACATTTTTTTTTTCAAGGTCAAAAATACGTCGAACAGAAAAAGCAGGTGAACGCGTACCATCCTCAGTCATAACGCGGCTGCCCCAGTAGAGGTTCACCGTCGTCGTGAGCGAGACCGCGCCGCCCCACTGGTCCACCGCAGCCATATGGCTCGTCCCGTTGTCGCTCAGAACCTGATACGCCGAGGGGTCGTAGTACGCTGCCGGATACGTCGTATTGTGCGGCAAGATCTCGCGAATACTCTGCGCCGTCGCCTCCTCCAGATACAGCGCCTCCAAGTCGGTCACATTCGCCGTGAACGCCGGGTCGCCAAAGTTCGTGCGCTGCCCGTACGCGAACTTGGTCGCCTGGATGAGCAGGTGCGTCGTCTCGTTCGTCTCCGTCGCGGAGGCGTACGGCGCGAAGACGTTCAGCGCGGAGAGGACGCAGGTCCCCGACGAGGGCGCGACGGTGGAGAAGATGCGCGCGCGGCCGTACGTGATGTTCCGCGGCCCGCGGATGATCGCGGTGTAGTTCGCGAGGTCCGCGGGTGTGAGGATGCCCCCAGCGGCGATGGCGGCGGCGCTCGTGTTCGCGGCGAGCGCCCCGCTGTAGAAGTAGTCCGCGCCATGCTTCGCGATGAGCGAGAGCGTGCGCGCGTAGCGCTTTCGGTACAGGACGTCGCCTTGCACGGCCAGGGTGCCGTTGGGCGCGTAGGTCTCCGCCCAGAGGGGATTTGTGAGGAGGAATGGATAGGATGCTGTACGGGCGTTAGGCGGGCGGGAACCTGCGGGAAGCCAAAGTTCGGGAAGGATACGTACCCGCTGATAGGGCGTCGCCCAGATCCTTGGGCACCACATAGCCATTCTCCGCAAGGTTAATCGCCGGCTGGAAGAGGGACGCCCAGGGGAGCTTCCCGTGCCTCTTGTGTAGCATCTCCCAGCCGCGCAGCTCCCCGGGTACACCGACGCCCAGCCCTCCGATAGTCGAAGCGGTGGGGTTCGTGTTGTTCGAGTACATTGTCTCGTTTCCGAGCGCAGGCATGGCCTCACGGAAGTCGATCTACACTGGTATTGGCGCGGACGAATGGTTTGATAACTGAACACGTACCGTCTCGTACGTGGCTGCGTGTTTCTTGACGGGCGGGGAACGCACAATCATGAACCCGCCGCCGCCGATGCCCGAGTGGAAAGCGTTGATCACGCCGACGCAGAGACCAGTCGCGATGATCTATCCAGTCCGCATAAGTATCGAGACCAAGTCGGACTCGCTGGAAGCAGCAACTCACAGCATCAGCAGCCGCGCCGCCTTTTTTCAGCACGCCCACGCCGATTTCCGAGCACTCCTTCACCTCGCTGACGACGGCCCCATGCTTGCCCTTCGCGTCCGCGTTCGCAGCTACACCCGACGCGCATGCCAGCGCGAGAAGCGATAATTTGAAGAGGGTCATGGCTGGCAAGAACAAGAGTCACGCCGGGGATGACCGTCGGCCTTATATCTTGGCCGTATCTGAGCAAACTTGCAATCTGCGGGCGATTCGGATGCGGTAAGCGTTTAAGCGGGTCTGATGCGGGCAAAGAAGCACGCGGTTGGCCTTCCAAAGATAGGCATTCGCTCCAATCCCGACTGCGCGGCGGGCGAGCCGACGCGTCACTCGCGATAAGGGTGAAACTCGAAAGAAAATTTGAAGCGCTGCGCGGGAGTCCTGCGTTGCTCCCCTTTGTCCTACGCGTTTGGTGGAGACCTTTCACCCGCCAACTGGTATGAAACTTTAGATGACTTGAGTGACTTGAATGCTTGTGGGTGTATTGTGGGATTTTGACGCCCTTCTTGTCGTTGAACGGCCTTGGAAAGGAGACCACCGGCACACAAGCAGCGCAGCAGTAAATCATAGAGTTCACCAGACATCTGAATTTGGCTTTTGTCTCGCGCGGTATAAGAAAGTGAGAAACTTGAAGCTTGAAGCTTGATCCGGACCGTGGTCGGCTGTCTTCACCAGATAGCTTGTCATTGGCCGTACCAGACGGTATGCAGCCGATGAATGGGACTTTGAAGGAACCACGGGAGTGTGCGCATGAGGGAGATGACGGGAGGAGAAGAAAGGGATGAGTGCTGATTGACACACGCCACAAATATAATCGATGGCGCCATTCGTGCACGGACGGACGCCTTACGAATCAGCGCGAGTGCAGAAGGGCCGTGAATGCCTTGGGAATGCCAGCCGAACCTCGTTCACAATATTATCCTTCGTGCATAAAGACGAGAAGATAAATTTGGGTCAATTTGAGAATCTGATGTCCTCTAGAATCAAATCCGGGTCATCTGAACTCATCTGAATGACCATAACTCATTCGAACGTCTGGCTGTGTACTCACTTTTTAGCTGCGGGGAGTCAGGACAACCCTAGATATTTCTGTACGTGCGTTGTGGCAAACGGCCAAAGGACGGAGTTGTGCGTTGCGCGGGGTTTACGTTCCAGGTCGCATTTTCTGAGGAAACAAAGTGTGCGGGGTCCACCGGGAGGTCGGAAAAAACTTTTCGACCCGAGATCTGTTTTTCGAATCCCGATTCCCCCTTGTACCTACCCGAGCGGTGTCCACGAGATCTGTAGCGTTCTACTCTACCCTTTTGCTGTCATTTCTCGGGAAGATGGAAACTTCATGGTGGAGACAAACCGTGATCTTTTGGTGTCTTCTCACACCGGATGGTCACAATTAACCCCAGACTTCGCCTTTGGCGAAGAAGGTACGGCATCACCGAAATATCAAATCATTTTCGAATGCGCCTGGTCGCAGTTACGCTCCGACTTGACCACCAAGGCCCAGAAATATTTTGACCGTAGTGATGTTCTCGCTGTCGTCTGCATTTTTATCGAGGCATCAGCACACTTCCGGAATCCGGCTGAACCTCCTGCACCTACGCAAGTCATCAAAGAGGAACCCGAAATACTCCAACAACTCGAATCGCGTACTGCTCTGAGCAGCGTGTATTTTGAGGGTCACACTTCAAGTTGGGGGGAGAAAATCACGGATATTCATTTCACCATCTCACTAGTCAAGTTGGTCCGGGCAACGAGAAATATTGAACAAATGCTTGAACGGCCCGGGAGTTCCGGGAGGTGCGCCGTAGATCAGGTGACCTCCCTTTCGGGGAAGAATTAGACCACGTTGAACGTGCGCCAGTTTTACTGTAACTAAGCCCGTCGCCGTGGAACGTTCCTGTTTGAATTCTGTTAACTTCTGATGTTCTCTACTGGTTCTTGTCGTCCGCGTCCTTCGTTCCAGTCACGATGATAATCTTGGGCGCATTACTCCTCGCCTCCAGCGCTACGGCTCTGCCCGTCGCTCGCAGCTTCTCCAACACCCTCAGTGGGATCCTCAGTGGAAAGAACAAGCTCACGTTCGATTCAGAGGGGAACTTCAAGGTCCGTTTGCCTTCATTGCCTTGCCGTGATCTTGCAGCATATTGAGTGAGCGAACCTGCCTAGGTCGTGTCCTTCTCTGACATGCACATGGGCGAACGGCCAGGTGCGCAGGTGTTCTTTCTTGATGGGTAATGTAATTCGCCGCTTACCATTATATTTGTCTCAGGGGATGGAACCTGGGCTGCGTGGGGACCGGCCAATGCACGTAACATCATACCTTACTCAATCCCGTAGACTTAATTTTTTCTGCCGAACAGGATGCTGCAACTCAGCGTGTTCATGCCACTGTATTGGACAACGAGAAGCCCAACTACGTGTGAGCGCCCTTGCTCCATTAACCCCCCGGATTGCTGCTGACTTTCCCACGCTCCCATGCCAGTGTTTTCAACGGTGACATGATGACTGGTACGATTTCCGAAGCGGTTTCGAAATCAATGCAGCTCAAATGGACATTTTTCCAGGCGAGAACGTCTTCAAGCAAAACGCTACTAACTATCTGGACCTCGTATACGCGCCCACCGTCGCCCGCAACATCCCCTTCTCGTCAACTCACGGAAACGTCAGTAGGCTGTTCGCGACCTATTGAGCTGTACAATATTCTGAAAACTGGGCGAAATTCAGCACGACAACGCCGTCCGTCTGCGCCCATTTTCGCCACCGTGAAGTGGAGACTAACGTGGCCAAATTGATAGAATAACATTAACCACCAGGAAGAGATCGAGTAAGGCTCCCTGCCTTGCAGTGCATTCAACGAAGCTGACGCCGCTTGTCATTGTGGAAAGGTACGAGCAATCAAAGTACGCTGCGCTCTCGTACACTCGCTCCGACGTTGGACCAAAACCATATGGAAGCGGCAACTACTGCAGGTGTCTCCCCTCTGAGCCTCTGAATGGCACTGAACATTGCGTTGTAAACTCCAGGGGTTCCCATCTACGCCAAGTCCACCGACTGGGTCCCAGCGACGATTCTGTGGTTCTTTGATTCCAGGTCCTTCGTTAGCGGCACCGGAAACGGACCTGGTGCGCTCTGCCTTTTTTTTTTTTTTTTTGGTTGCTCCACCATAGCAACCTACATGTTTGTTCGCGCAGGGCCCGTTCCTGCCGCCGCCAACTACTACTGGGTCGACGACAAGACGGTACCCAATTACATCAAGTTTCAGCGCCTGCTCATGACTCTTATTGTGGGTGTTCCAGGTTCCCGATTCCAACAATTGGCTAAGCTTAGATGGCCGCTCAGTGGTGGAAGGTTCCTCCTGCTCTCGTTTTCGTTCATATCCCCGTAAGTTTTCAGGTCTTCAAAGCTTCAGTCGCTTGCGACGTGCCTAGTTACACTTCGTCACAGGTCCAAAAGGCTCAGAATCTGGCATCACTGTTCGTAGCTTGCCTTTCTCCTCGTGGGGACCCCTGTGTTCTCACGTTTATCCATTGCAGGCCGAGTGTCGGAGACCACGACGACGAGCCCGACCCATCCACCCAGGGCTTCCTCAATAACACCTATACCGGCCTGGACTTGCTATGTACGTCGTAACATCACATCATTCGGGCCTCCACTTCCAATATCTAACCTTCTTTATGATGGCGAACTCAGTCTGGGACGAGATCGTCGCCTTAAACGGCGGCAAGGGCAATGTGCTGGCAGTCACCTCTGGACACGACCACGGCGAGTCTTGGTGCGCGCGCTCGAAGGACTCGTCGGGGATTCCGATTTGCTTCAACGGGCACTCGGGCCACGGGGGATACACGACGGAGCATAGCATGGTGCGCAACGGTCGCGTGTTCAACCTCAACCTCGCAGACCTCGCGACGGCCACTCCGACAGTCAAGACTTGGAACTCATGTGAGCCTTCCCTCTCTTACGAATGTCAGTCCGTCTGAGGTCTGAAACCAGACGAGGACAACACCATCAAGGACTCAGTCGATCTTGGCCCGCAATATATGGCCCAGTACAACTAGCTGAATGACTGTCCTCAATATGCGGCAGGAATAATGGATCGCCTGACAGACTACTCATTCTTGGATTGGAAGTATGTTGATGAACACAAATCAGAATCACTTCGAAAGCATCGCAAGTTATGTACATGGCAGTGTGGATCAACGTTAGGTCGGTGGATGTGTCGAATGAGGTGCGGGGAAGTGTGCAGTAGTGCCTGCTGAAGTCCCAACCATGAGTTTTCAGGTGTATGAGATGCTGTGTCCGATTTTGTGAGAGATATATTTCCTGGAAAATGGAGCCCATTTGATTCGAGCCTGGGCCATTCTGGTTCTAACATGGCTTTTTTCGCTCTGCTGTTTGATGATTTTCTTAAATTCCAATACATCTAACTAGCGCTTGCACCCGTCCGTCCGACGGGACGGCCGTCGCAAAAACGACCGTCGCTGAGCACGGGACGGGCCCACCCGTCCGTCAAGATCATCCACAAGGTAGCGCGACGGACGGGTCCCGTCCGTCGACGGGTGACGGCCGTTTTTGACGGGTAAATTGAGAGTAAAGCAAGGTGTTGTGGGATTTTGACACAAAAGACACAGAAATGTCCTGTTCAGAATTTGTCAGTTTCCTTTCAGTTATATTCCAGCTGGGGAAGCACAAAATTACTCCCAGAGTTGAAATTCATCCTGGCGGATGGATGGAAAGCCTGCCGTAATCGCCGCCTTCCCTATGCGCCACAGAACTCCGTCGTCCCTAGTTGCCCCAGATAGACACAGAAAATGTCCTGTTTAGAATTTACCATTTTCCTTTTAGTTATATTCTACCTACCGTCGTTGGTTGACCCTGTCTTTGGTTGACCCGTCAACCCGTCGACGGACGGGTAACGGGTGCCCCGTTGACGGGTCCACCCGTCCCGTACCCGGCCGTCTAAACCTGACACTGAAGTACTGAACGGACGGGTCCCGTCCCGTCGTGACGGCCCGTCGACCCGTCGCAAAGCCGGACGGGTGGAAGCCCTACATCTAACCAGGTTCATTTTGCAGAAAACAAGGCCCAGACGCGCGGGGTGCGCACCTGCATTGAATAGCTGACAATTGGTCCGGGTGTGTGTGACAGCTGATGATAAAAAGTCACAAGGTTTCTTTGGGAAAGATACGGGTAGTTGCATATTAGAAGGAAGTAATCATCACGACTGGGAAGCTTCCGAAGAGATCCACGTGTTTGTGACCCTATGTGACCCGAGTCGACACCTAACCTAGTATGTCGCTGCACTGCATTCGAGGTCTTCAAGCAAGCCTTGCCACAAGCAGGCCCCGAAAAGCTCCAAAGCCTCGTCTGGAAAAACCCCTCAAAAAGCTTCTCTTTTGGGAGCTCTTCGGCCTCAAAAAGCTTAAATCGGACAAGGGTTGTCATGCAGCCGCGCACACAGGGATTTTCCCGCTTTTTCCCCCCTGGGCCCTTCCCGTGTTCCACGGTAACAAAAAGAATACAAACACAACTATTTACTTGGTTTGATCTTCAGTGTGAGTTTTTTTACTTCTCTGGACACCGATCCCAGTGTTGGAGGTGTTGTCCAAGGGAAAGCGACGTGTGAGGTCAATGTTCTATGCACCCCTTTGTCCGCCTTCTCAAAGACATTGGGGCCCAAATGAAACACGAGATGCTCAATCTTGGTGTGTGTGTGGATGCGAGAATTCTGTTCGTGACACGAAAATAGCGGCGCCCTTGTTTCTTCTGGCTCTACAGCTGTTTGCCAAACCATATACGGTATACCTGGCTCGCAATCGTCTTCGTCGTCAGAATCTGACTGTGTTTCGTAAAATCCAGTGAGAACATACATGAAAGGGATTGAATAAAAAAAATCACAATAATAAGAGGTAAGTAAACCCTCAAAGACAGATACGAAAGTCCAGATGTTGATGTAGCATTAGGCATGGAACTGTGGCGGCTGTTGGCCTCTTTCTTATAGACATCCAAGATCTCTCCAACATAAAATCGGGTGCCGTTCCACATGGGGGGGAAGGGCCCGACAGCCAACGGGTTTAGTTGATGGAGGTTTTTTTGCGGAAATATTCGGCAGCACTGAGAAAGCAAACAGAGTTTCCAGTCAACAGTGGATCAGTTCAAGTAGAAATTGCCAGGGTTTGTGTTGACCAGTTTCTGAACTATGCCGCAATGCTTTTCCACCGTAATTCACGATACTTCTTCGGCTTGCTCTCTTGGATTCCCGATCCTGAATGACGCGAAGGCAAGCCGAGCGGCCCGACGGTCACTCGGGCCGGGACTAGATGGCACAGCTGAGTTTGCTTCTATTTACGAGTACTTATGTTTACATAATACTCGTTCCTTTCATTTCTCCGAGGGGCTAAAAGTCTCCCTATTTTCCTTGTCTCCGATTTTTTAGGATAGTCTCCTTAGTGGCTGTGCGTGACTTATTTAGTGGCTGTCCCTATGCTTCGTTCACTTTTTCCTTACCTCTTTAGTGGCTGTGTGACCTAGGGCTGTGCTATTTTTATTTACCTCTGTCTCTTTTCCCTGGTATTGCAGGCTCTCCACAGCTTTCGGCTGAAACGAGCGGTGTCGAAAGCCGAATGTCCACCGCCTTCTCAATCCGTACGGCGATCAGTATATGTGGCATCAGCTACATAATACTTAGTCCTGTAGTTACCGCGCTGTCACAGTAGGCGACCAGGTTCATGATGTAAGCAATCCGTTTTGGGAAGACACGTGTCCCATCAAACATGACAACAACCGTCAACCTTCTGGACACGACTTTGTGTACTCACGCATGGCACCGTCGCGAGGCCGGAAATGGCAAATTGAACGTGGTTGTATGACTATACAACAGATTGTCGCGACAAAGATACCTCAATGGGCTGGTGGTCTTTGAGACTGGCAAGTCACTGTCATCGCCTGGATCCTCGACGGCGAGGATGTTCTTTGCATCACTGCGACGGGTGACGGCAAATCGGCCCTCTTTGCTGTCCCCATTCTTGTACTTCTTGAGGTTGCTAAGAATCCTGCGACGTACCCGAGGTTCATGGTGCGTCGTGCGCGGATCGGGTACGCCGGATATCTGGTTGTAAAACATCGCCTCGAGAAAATGAGCAAAAGAGTTAAACTCCTTTCCAATGGTAAGCAAAATTCTGTCTGCCTTCTCCCATACATTTTGCCGCTTGGCTAGTGTCGACAGGACGTTGGCAGTGGCAGGAGTAGAGGCGGACGAGTTATTTGTTCGAGGAAATGAAGCTGCAACAGAAGGTAAGTTGACGAAGATTTCTATTCATACCACTTACCTCGCCCTGCAGAAGTGTGATTCGGGCCCGGCATTGGGGAATTGTCTTCGGGAACCCATGTAACGGCTCCAGTTGTATCGGCGCTCTCAGAAGTGGATTGCCGTGGTGGGGGCCGTCTTGGAGTGTCATAGAAGGTATCAGGGGGGACTAGATCCATTCTAGATGAGTTTTTCGCCATTGTGTCGCGTCAGATAGCAGGGATACACGTCGAGTGAGGTGGAGACGCGTGAAAATAAATGAGTTGTTTGGTGGTGTATCTTGGAGATATCACATCATTATATAATGAGGTTGGACACCGCTTAGTTGACGTGGTAACTAACAGACTCTATAACGCGAGGTACGAGCGCAATTTTTATAGAATGTCTGTCCTAGAGACTACATAATACTGTACTATTTCAACCAACTCTTCAGCCCATGTCACGCATCACCGCAAGTCTTCATTTTAACAAGTGTTCATATTGCGACCGGAGTTGTCACCACCCTGCAAGTCTTCACTTTGCCAAGCGTTGGGCAGCGACAAAGGACCTGAGAAGACAGCGGATTCAAAGAGTGCACCGAAGAGGAAATTGAAGGACAATGTGGCCGGTCAGTCAGCAACGAAACACACTCAGGTTGCTCCGATCATCCGGCCTTCAGCAACGATGTGGGACAGAATAAATTATAGCTGTGCATATGATGCTTTATTCGTGCCTCTGCACGACGTCTGGCAAGAAAATGCGCCTAGGTGGGCGCAGTTTTTCATGAACCAGACCCCATACCTGGCTGTGCTTTCCAATGGGTTCGTGGATTTCAAGAACAAGTCCGGGACATTGGAGGACGCGAGGAATTCTGCTCGTTTGAAACTCAAAGTGGCATATCCACTGCTGTTCCCGGACGGAATGGTCTTCACCTCGATCGACGATTTAGCAGTCAACTTACTGGGTTCTAAATGCTGGGGAATAACTTCATATAAGTGTGGTAAATGTGGAACGTTAAGTGGCCTCCCTGTTCCAAGTTTTCCTACGTGCCAGGTTGTCTTCATGAATCCGCAGGTGAGGGCAACACACAAGCAAGGCTACTTTCTATCCCACTGGCTATCTAGTACAATGATCCAGTGGGATCGGAGATCTTGCGGGACTTGTAACATCAAGTTAATGAGCATTGCCACAGTTGTCGACACACCGCTGTTCTTCTACCTGTCGATTTCGGATGAGCATGTGAAGTTCGACGCAGCTCTGAACCTTACTGTGGGTGATTGCAGACAGCAGTACACGATTCAAGGGGTTTTTTATGCCGGAGAGAATCACTTCACATCTAGGCTCATTAAACCTAACGGAACTATTTGGTATCACGATGGCATTGTTACTGGGTCTACTTGCGTGCCTGATGGGATGTTGCATTCTCTGCCGTCTACGTTCTTGAACACCTGCGATGTCCAGGGCGTAGTTCGGCAGGCAGTAGGTGTACTGTATGTGCGGGTAGATTTGGGATGACCAGCTTACTAAGCGGCATAATCGGCATGATGGGAAAAAGATAAGTACGAGATCCTGCCGGGTGCAGCCACGGCCCTCTACCCCCAAGTTACAATTGATGCACTGATGGGTGAGCTTAAAATTGTAGGACCACCAAGCCACAACTCTCAGAGAGTTTCAGTCTGTGCGCGAGCGCCAGAAATCAACTTAGCTAAAACCCCGGAAACGAGAATTACCACCACCTAATTCCTACCTGACAATGAATCAACAACATTATAATGCACTTTTTCGTACAATCAGTGCGACGCCGAGAAGGGTACCTATCCCATCATTTATTGCATGCCTTTGGTTACAGGACAACTTACAATTCGCCCAGTTTATCGATACCGCCCGTCATCAATCCCCTCCAGGACTAAGCGCTCTGACTGACCTCTCGGCGGTTTGGGCAGATGTGCCCGGTACCATGGAGCTCGGCATAATCGACATGTATCTGTCGCATCTCCGCGCTGACAAGGCTCCAAAATTGACGGATCCCCCTCACCCATGGGCGCTTGATGCAGATTTTGCATTTCTGGCTATTTCCAGCCTAGCGAGAATGCAACTTCTCGTCGACGACCCTCGGTATCTGTCTCAGATGCGCGCCATCGTTGAGGCATGGCCTGGAATTTTCCACTGGTGTAAGTACATCCATGACGCCCGTGTTGTATCTGGGTCGGCTGGAGAGAGACGCATGTTCCTCGATGGGCTCATCATGCTTTTTTATCTGTTCACCCGGTTCAACAAGTTCATCGTCGCGATGATCGATACTGCGGGCTGTCTTGAATTTGTGACCCAGTTGTGGCTGCTGGATGATATCCCTTCCGGCCCAGACGACCTGATCCAAGGACCTGTAGCGACAGGCGCACTGGCGACGATGATCAAGATTTCAGTTGTGCTCGACAAAAATGATGTGCTCACGCGGATACTGGAAACAGCTGGCGGGGATAGCGATTTCGTCGTGCAGCTAGCGCTACGCAGGCTAAAAAAGGCCACAAATGCGCGAGCTGTGTCGAAACCCGAAGTCTTTGGGCTCGCATCGTCGCACATTGACCTCTTGGAAGAGCTCTGTGCACCCTATCCAGATACATTCAGCCGCGCGTTCTATAATGGGAATGTCATTACTGCAGTAACCAACGCCTTCGTTTCCTTATCCTGTATCAAGAATCCAACGCCCGACTGCGTCATCATGTTAACTTCGTGCTTCAGTTTCTTTTCGCGTTTCCTGGAAGGTGATGACTACCTCGAATTGGTCCGCACCATCAAGGCAGGGTTCCTCCCAGCGTTCCTCGATTGCAGTCCTGTATTTCACCGTCTGCCAGAAGAAACTGTCGGGGAAGCCTTAAATATCATGCGCAAGGTCCTGCCGCGCTACCTCGTCTATCGCTCTTTCATAGAAGCAGTCTCGTCTGCGATAGTGAAGTTAGAAACGCCTCACTACAGGGCGCTGATTGCCCAGCCTCTGATCCAGGAGGGGTGGCTGCCGTTTTTGGCTCTGCTAGCTAAACGCCAGGTCCTTTTCGCAAGATTTAATGACCTGAAACGCGAGGGATCACCCGTTATCTGTGACAACATCAAGGTGTGCTGTGCTGTGATTCCCTGCTATTCCCACCTCTTATTTTGAACATCCAGTGTCAAAAAACCGACTTGAAAAACAACTTCAAAAAGTGTGCGGCGTGCAATGTGGTTTATTACTGCTCTCGTGAATGCCAGAGATTGGCCTGGAAGTCCGCGCACAGGACAATCTGCCCCCTTTCCCAGGACCAACAAGCCGGCGAGTCTATTCTAGTGATGGCTCCTCCGTCTACTCACTTTCTATATTGTCGTCAGAGCATCGCGAGAAAGGCCATCGCAAAACCGACCAAGAATTCTTACACTACCTCGCGAGCAACGACGCTTGCGATAACTTCACCTTCTTCAGCAATCTAGCTGCTCGAGAGTTCTCGAACACCCCACGTGCGGAACTGATGCCGTGTATTGACTACACCGAAGTGCCAGAGGTGTTCAGCCTTAAGGTCATCAAGCCGGGTGTATCAGGCCACTCAGACGTCATACATTCTGCAGCGGACGCTGCCGTCGGCGAAACGCGCTTTCAGGCGCTCCTGGCCAAGATGCGGCAGGACCCCGAGCAGGCTATCGTGCAGAGTATAATTTCGAGTGGCGCAACTGTTGAGATTCTGACCACCCCGATAGAGGGGAGGAATATTTGGACCGACGACGATGAGTCCGAATCCGAGGGTAGTGAGAGTGAAACTGGCCACGATAGTCTTCTAGATTAAGACGCCGAGATGTTGCAGACGTCACATCTCTTCTCCTTGACGTAACATGTAAAACGTTCTGGTTCATGTGCTCTACACGAATTACACAAAATTTCCAGGTACTAAGTACAAGGCCATGACCCTGCGTTTTGAATGGGGAATGCACTGTTCAATGTTGAGCGCGAAATCGAAGAGACGGAAGCACGACACTGACAAGATAACCTCGCCTATCCGCGATTTATGCAGCGATGCCCACCGACTCCTCGCGCACCGTGGGCATGAACGTGAAGCTCGGGGTGCTGCTGCGCCGCCTCGACGCCGTAACCGTCGCAGGCGCAGGGCCCTTTGGGAGGGCCACCGAGCGGGGGATGCGTGACACGATCTTTGTGCAATGGGAAGTGCGACGCGAGGCAGGGGATACACGGCGATTGGGCGGGAGTCCGTTCGTCAACACGCGCCGACGGATGGGCGCAAGCGCTATCTTCCTGCGCAAAACATGTATAGGGGTCGGCGGCCACGTTTGCACTGCGGGACGGAAAGGTTAGATTAGGGAGGTATAAGAGGACGAAGAGAAGGCGACATACCACTCAACATAAGGGCCCGAATATCGATGTCGGCTACCGGCTCAATCTGGCGTTGAGGGAGCGCATAGCCGAGATACGGTGATAAGAATGCCGCTAATAGCGCGAACAGGCTCTGCAACAGACATGAATCAGTCGAGGAAAGATCCATACAAAAGGGTGATGACTAACCGCGAAGAAGCCGATGCAGGTCGATGGGAACGCACTCCACCTCATGGCCATCGACACGGAGGCCTCGGTCGTAGTGAACGATACATGTTCGAAACTCGAGATGGACGAGGACCGCGAACAGCTCGTGGTCGACACCGACGGGGCCAGAGACCTCGCCGACGCAGCGGAGTCCACGCCCGAAGTAGAACCCTCGTCAGAGGACTCCACAGGTGCGACCGCAGAGGGCTTCCTCGACGCCCGGGAGACGATTTTCTTGGTAACGCGTCGCAGCGACTTCGGCCGGAAGTCGCGGATCGACTTCATCGGCGCGTCCAGAGCGGACAGCGACATTGCCCGTTTGAACCGAGGCGATACGAGGGGCGTAGTCGAGGCGGGAGACGGAGTCCCAGCGGAGGCAGAAGAAGACGACAGAGGACTGGAGATGTAGGTTCCAGCGCGCCGAAGTGCGGGTTTGGCGCTGAAGTCCCGGACAGACTTTACAGAGGCGTCGAGGCAGGGTAGCGACATGGCGCGTCTAAAACGCGCGGTGGGTGTGAGCGGAGGCAAGGCCGTCAACGAGGGTGAAGATGAGCGCCTCGGGTGGCCGTAATCGGGGGTGGTGAACGTCGGCGGCGGTGAGGTTGACGGAAGAACATCGACTGCGTCCAAGGAAGGGGAAGCAGGAGCGCGCTGGTCCGGGATGGAAATGAGCCTGTCGATGGGGTCACAAACCGGGGATACAGAGGAAGACCTTTTGAAAGAGGCCCTCAAGGACGAGTTTGTGGGGGACATGGCGGTGAAAATTTGATCGTTGGGGGTGGGTAGTTTTGGTGCGATGCGAAGAAGTCGTTGAATATGAGAGTAAACGCGATCCTTGCAGGCCTTTTATACCCAAAAACCGAACCCGCGGATGTAAAAGAGCGAGGGTCTAGACCGCGGAAGGTCTGAGACATGAAGGCGGTCTCATTGAGGCAAAACAGCGTTTGGAAGAGATTCAGACGACCAAAAGACCCCAAAGCCGTCACGGATTCAAAACGTTTATGGGCATCATTGGAAAGGCCGTCGTGCGGAGCACATTAACATGGTAGGAGGAGGAAAGCACTTAGGAAGCCAACGGCCCTGGGGCCAAATCGAGGTAAATCGTGGCACAGCCACTCTTCCGCATTAGTTCCGAAGCCCCTTATCTCGGGATATTGAACAAGGCGATGGCCTAGACGTTCGGGGAGTTCGGTTAGAATATAGAATTGACAGTGTGATACTCGGACACATGCGGGGACGGCATTTGAATCCGTGGAATCTTCGAGAGAACAAGTTCAAATTATTCAATCTCGAAACGGACTCAAAAGACTACTGGTATGACAATTGGCAGCTTCATGATCAATCTACGAATGTCTGAACGTCCAGGTCAATTTGTGTTAAGTCATGTTATGTGGAAATACGTGAGGCCGACATCTTTCGAATGGCTTTCTCACTCAAACCAATCGCAGACGGAGTCGCCGTACTAAGGAACAAAATCATTGTAGGATTTTATCATCCAACCGGTAGTACAATCCAAAATCAATAAATTCTTGGGCTTTACATCGGCCAAAGGGCAATACAGATACATATCTTGTAAAGGTAGAGAAGGTCGCGCTCTCTAGCCCGCCTTCTCGACTAACTGATTCACAATCTCCACCGCCCGTTTAAACTTCGACTTGTCCTCCTCGGTCGCCTTCACGGTGCTGCTTCCACCACCACATCCAGCCGGCCCACCATTATACCACTCCAAATCCTCGCTTCCCCACGCAATGCTCGTGTTCATCCCATAGATATCCTCGCTCCCGGGGGGCTCTCCATAGGGATCTGCTTAAGGATACTGTGCAACTCGTCGACGAGCGCAGTGGTGCCGCCGTCTGCATTCAGTGATTTGGGGCCAGCGTCCTGGAGAGACGGCGTTCCCGACGGACGGACGGCTGCCGTTACAGCGAGCGCGGTTTGATTAGCCGCCTGGGTGACGGTATACACTGCATCGGGTGTAGGTGGTGCAAATCCGCCTGTTATACCTGCAGGAAGGAGCGTCAGTCAGAATCAAGTATGCTATGGCCAACGCGCTTGCCGTGCTGGAGTCTGAGAAAATATTCGGCGGGCGGCATGGTGGTCAAAGTACACAGCGATAACGCATCCATCAATGTGTAAGGTTAGGGTTCCCAATGCGCTGACGTCATAGAAAATCCTCCTAAAAGCGCTCCTAACACGTTGCAGGTCTCCCATTACCACCATGTCGTCCTCCATGAGCCCCACCCTCTCTGCAAGTCCCGCGTACCCTCCCACTGCTCACACGTCGCCGAAAGCACTCATAACAGAGCAACCGACACCATCGTCTGTGATGTCAATAGTTCGCGAGAACCCAGAAGAGAAGAACTTCGACAACGCCGCAAGGATAAGAGGTGGATGTATACCATGCCCCGGTGGGTTTTTTTTACCGACGCTTTGTACATGGAGTACTGAGACGGAATGTTCGCAGACGGAGGCTGTTGCTACATTATCCCCATTCCTTGCTGCTTTTAGAGCGACAAGCACGATTCTTCACGAGCCAGACAATGACGGTCTCCGTCCACAACGTGCGGGAGATTATCCGTAGCTACCCTTCATAATATTGTACCCGAACGGACCATCGGCACTAGCACGAAATACGCAAAACAGAATATGCACGTCCTGAATTTTCTATCTTTCATGTAGTCTAAATATCTTGTCAAACTCACTGGCGCCAAGTACTGAAGACGTTCAGCGACCTGACCCGCTCCTTGTGCTGGTCTCCCAATTGTCGGAAAGAAAAAATTCCAAGTTTGGAAACCTAGACGTCTCGGAGTGACAAAAGCTAGTTGAGCGAAGGGATCCAGTAAATTCAAAGCGTGGCTGAGGCTATTCGTGGCCAGGAATCAAAATGGGTGTTAGTGAGTAGCGGCACTACAACACGAGTCATGTGGACGATAATCTGAGGAACGACTCCGAGACGAGGGTGTCCCACCTGAAGTATAACCCATTAATATTAGAGAGAAGAATCCCTGATACTCGTGAGCTCGCCCCAGTCGGGTAGGCTGTACAGCGATGGCATCGCGTTCCACCACTGTTCTCGTTGCTGTGTGAGCCTCACAATCAAATGTTCGCGACAGGGACGGCAAGGAGGATTGATCGATATCTTCTTTAAAATCCCAATCCGGTGTGCCCATTCACGAAGAACATCAGGACCGCGATGAACGACTCTATCGCTCGTTTCCCATGCCTTCATGAACACTCGAGATATCAATTTACATCTTTCTTCGCTTTCGCAGAGACCTTGGAGAGGCAGAAGAAGAAGGAAGGGCGGGCGAGATGTGTATGCCAGAGCATGCTGGGGGAAGGCCATGATGCAGGCTCTTCGAAGAGAGCTAAGGGTCTGCCCGGGACCAAGTATCGCCTTGAGTCCGTAACAAGAAGCTCTATATAGTGCGCAGGGCACTATCCATTGGGCTTCGACCTGCTGAGCAACCTCTGCAACGAGGATATGGCCCGTGCTTGTACGGGTGAATGTCGAGGCAGTTTCGCGTGCGTCGTATGCCTCGAGTGTGACAGGGTAAGCAGTCTCGAGATGAAGGAGCGCCCTGCGGCGTAGATACTGAACGTCGTATTTGTGACTTAATCGTAGGACACCTAAAATACCAGACAGCTCGGCACTGGAGGGCGGCGGCTCAAAGAAACTAAACAGAACAGTTCCCTGAGTATTGGATCTACGGCGATAGCATGGGGCTGCGTTACCTGGAGTCGAATATAGCCTTCAAGAAGACCGTGACATCCCCAGCCGAGTCCGGGAGGCGGACAGCAGGGCAGCCATCCACAAGGTCAGAATCCGGTGGTTGTGGAAAGGACAGCATATCGCTGAAGATGGGAGAACGAGCCGCGAGAATCCCCTTAGTGACGCGATAGAGGTGATTCTCCGCCTGCACGACCAAGTTTCCATCGTTGAACCAAAGCTCTTGTACTCGGATGATCTCCTCGTCAGATGCACTCATAGTGGCTTGAAAGCAAGGGAGTCGAGTACATGCCGCAGAAATGCCGCTTTTCTCACCGGGCGCTTATATTTAAGTAGTGGGGCGTGGTCAAGGCATGGCGACAAATGTACAACTTCAGGTTTGTTATGAACACAGTTGGTAGCCAAACACGGACACTGCCACTGGCCATTTCCTTTCTTTCCCGCATCCATTTGGCATCCATTTGGCATCCATGCCTATCGCGAGCGAAGAATCTGAGGTCGATATTGAAGTCGAGGAGATGGACGAAAGCAGCGGGGAGGATTTCGATGGCAAGGAAGAGGAGGAAGTCGGCGAGGATGAACTAGAAGATTCCGAGAATGACCCTGAGGCCAATGGGAATCAATCGGTATGTCGGAGTACCTGCTGGCGATGTCTAATGTCATACGGCCCGCTTCAAGACAGGAACCAGCTCTGTGCCTCCTCTCAAGATAAAGCTGAAACTCGGAGCGCAGCCAGTCACCTCGGACACCAAGGGTTTTACCCTGCGCCGTTATGCTCGATTCAAGAGTGACACCTCATCGTTTCTCCGTTGCTGAACGCGTCTAACAAACGTTTAGACGAAGATGTGGAATCGGAAGATTCGGATTCTCAGGACTCGCAATTCAATACCTATGCTGCGGGACCCACTAGTGGCCGCTCGCACCATTTGACGGCACGTCAAGCCGCGTTAGCAAGCGCTGTTGATCCCTCGCATGTTAATCTAGGTGTGTCACCGTCAGTTCTTCTGTTCTCGCGAGACTAATGAGAGAGTAGATACCGCGAAGGAGGGAGGCTCGAGCAAAAAGCCACAAGCCACCCCGTCTGAAGTGGCGCTGCGCAAGGAGGAAAATGCGCGCAAACGCAAGAACATGATAGAGAAGAAACTAGAGGACGAAAAGGTGCAGTTCCCCGCACATCGTCGTGGGCGCCGCGATCTCACAACAGCATCAGGCAGAAACAATCCACCGCCTGCTCAAGAAACAGTCACGCCCTAAAAACAAGCGTAACGCCGCCGCCCAGTCGGACGAGGACGTGGACATGGACGATGAGGATGGAGCTTCAACCCCCGCGCGCGCACCATCCATGCCCATGTATCGATGGGTGTCGACCTCTCGCCCGCTGACGGCACAGCAAAATCCTACCTCCTCAGACGTGGGCTCCGAGGCCGCTGTGTCGTCGATGTCGATTTCTTTCTCCATCCCTCCCTCATTCCTGCCTTCCACCGACAATGCCACTGCCTCCGAGGAGAAAACCATGACCCAGTTGCTGTCGGGTGGTGCATCGAAATGCGCGGTAGATGGGTGCGGTGGGGAGCGGAAGTACCGCGTCGTAGGCAAGGCCTGGGGCATCGGCGCGTGTGGGCTGATGCACTTAAAGATGCTGGAAGGCACAGTCTAAATAGAACGCACCATTACGGCGTGTTTTGCGCGGAGAAGGTGCATGTGTATAATAGATCAATGCAATAGTACCTAATGTATATTACAGCAAGTATTTTCGTCTCTTCAAGTGCTCTTTCTCCAGATTGATACTATTCAGTCCAAATTCGAGCACAGCAACGTATATAAGACGACTAAGGTGATAACCAAGTCGCTGATTCCACCGTATTCCACATAAGGCGAGCCTTAATCGAGTTTAGGAGCCAAGTCTCGACATCTGCACTGAACCTTTTTCCGTAAAGAAGAAGTACAACATCCGACCCTGGTTTGGAAAACGGGGAACTGGTTACTGAGCGCTCGAGCGCGACTGCTGTGTAAAATTCGATGAGCGTGGATTCCACGCACCGCCGTGGACTGCACCTGCCGAAACACCAACGATTTTGGTGCGACAGACCAGTCCTTGAGAGGGAGTCGAATCGTTGGCTTATGAGAGTCTTCAACAGCAAGAAGAAAACACATGTAAAAGTCCGTGAAATTATCCTACAACCAATTTCTGATCATACTACTAAGGCAGAAGGGCTAAATCTAAGCATGTTACTCCTATTCGGCGCAACTAAGAAAGCCCATTGAGCAAGGGCAACGTAGAAGAAATTCTCATGCTATTCGCTCATGGCTCGAAAAACTCAGCGTCGATGACACAAAACTCGATTCCTGGATTCATGTGAGAGATTCGTTTGAACAGCTCAGACTTCACCTCATAGACGGCCCTTTGGTTTTGGTCTCGCGCCCCAGTCCCAGGTTTTGGAAAACTGTGGCTCAAAAACAGGTATCGAAGGGAAGGGAAGGCATGCGAGAGAAGCGCGGGAAGCTCCTTCGTGTGCTCGAACGAAGTGTTGTTGATATTTATGTGAGTGATGCTGGGAAAAATCGGCCAAGCGGAGACGTCGAATTCGTCGAGCATCCAGAACGTGATTCTTTCCAGAGGCGTATGTGCGCTTATCAGATGTAGCGCTTCGTAAAGACTGCCGTCGGGCCACAACTCGACGTGCGCGAGCTTTGGGAAGAGAATGGCGGAATCCCGATCTTTCAGTATATGGACGATGTAGTGCGATAACGCGGTGAGTTTCTGTAGATGTGGTAGGCGGAGGGGAGGAGACCCAGCATTGGGAAGAATAGCGGCAACAGCAGACATGTATTTGAGAGTCACGATGTCATGTCGATTGAGGAATGAGGTGGATGTTTCCGTTGCAATGTTTTCTGCCCATATACCCACATCGCGGAGGTGAGGTAAAGAAAGAGAGGCTAGAATTCCTGCCCATTCCCGGCGGGATAATTTGATGGAAAGAAGAAGTGTGAAGATGCTCTTCGCATCGACAACGATCATCGTCCAGGGTTGGATAGGAGAGAGATCAACGCAAATGGGGTATGTGATATCGAGCGTCACGATGGAACGAATGGACGGAACCCATTGTCGAGAGCCATCATGCATCTGCACCTTGCAATACGTATCTCTGGTATATGCGCTCCAGTACTGCATGGATTTCGGCTTGCATGTGAACAGTCCGTTTGCAGCGACAAAAACTGCAGCTGGGGAGTCACCGCAAATGGTGTAGAGCAGTTTCGGTGCAAGACCTCCGATGGTCCACCCTACTGGGCGTTTGATCAGGTTGTTGTTGAAGCCGAGGGAAATCCTCTTTATCCGCACTGATCCAGCCCAGAACTTTTGCAAAAGGGCATCAATACGGCGAACATTCTTCAATATTGCCCCTCGTTCAAGGCCCTGGAAGTTGAACACTCGAAGGGTACCCTGATAGAGAGTAAGGGCTATTCGAAGCGCGCAGAGAGCTTCAGAGGATGCGACAGTCACGTAGCCCGAGCCTGAGACGAGTGAGATTTCATATCTCGAAAGCAATGACTGAGTCGCGAGGTGGTAAAATCGTCGGGATACCGCGACCATGAGATGAAGAGATTTGTCGTCCATGACCTCGAGTATTTCGAGAAGCAGCTCGTTGGGTAAGGATGCTAAAGAAGTGGAGGATTTCGTCTTTGGTGGCGAGGCCGCGACCGCCCCCCGTCTCAAGGCCCACTTGATGACTCTGTGAGCCATAGCAGAGTTGAGTCTTGGGCCCCGAGGGTGTGGTAAGTCTTAAGCTGCAAATTGCCCCACTGGCCCTCACAGCTGTTAGACCTGACGTGCACAGCCAATCTTGCGTGGCACCTCAATGCCACCTTGCCACCACGCACCATCACGGTACCGACCCGAAAGATCGGCACCAAACACGTGTGTCACAGTCACACTTTTTGTCCTCAACCTCTCACGGAGTCACTGGTGAGCTGTGGTTTCTGTTATAAGGCCTCGTTCTGTGCCACTCAATACTGCATTGAATTACCCGTCGTGATGACGTGTGCATTTAACTTGGGCGAAATACGCAATATGCTTCAAGTTGAAGACAAGACGGAATCTATGGGTTTTCATCGGCGCCCCCTGCCCGACGAAGTTCTCCGTCGGATTTTTTTGTATATACACCAGCTCTCAGAAAGGAATCCACTTCTACTCACATCTCTCACGAAGCGCTGGAGGGACCTGGCCGTTTCTCTCCCGTCCTTGTGGACTGCCGTCCGGATTAACCACGACCGCCATTTATCTGTGTTGGCGGAAATTATATCGAGGTCCAAAACCTTGCCAATCGACATCTACATCCGTCTGGAGGCATACAAGTATCGGTTTTCGACTGAATACGAAGATGCCATCGATGCCCTCATTGCGCACATTACGAGATGGCGATCTCTCACAATCGTCGCCACAAATCCAGTTCTTCACCACATACGCGATCGCATACAGGGCATATTGATGCCTGCTCTAGAGCACTTTGAACTCATCCAGTGCGACACTGGCCCAGTCCACCACCTTGGTCCTTTCGTATTCGATCCATCCGTGTTTACCTCTCTGCGTCTCGAACGCACTATGATGTACCCCGCCGACGCCTCCCTTCTCGTGGGTATCAAGAGCATTGAGCTCGTCGAATCTTCGCTTGCCATGCTCGACGAGCAAAAACTGCTCTCACTGGCGTACCCAACGATGGAGCCGCGCCCCCAAGCATGACGTCTGTAGAACGGCTGGTGGTGATTGCCAGCAATCCCGTGACACACGGGCTGTCTTACAGCCCTGCCTTTTACCCCATGCACCTCACTTCGGTGACGTTCGCGCGCCTCGAGGCTCCCTCAATGGATCTCGTCCAGGCGCTCTCGCATGTCTACGGGACCGCCCTCTCGTCCCCGTACTCCAAGTGCTTGAAATCGCAGATATCCATGGGCATGCGCTCGTCATGCTGCTTGCCGTCATCCGCAGCCGGAGCTTCTCGGCTCTGCACACGCTCTCGATAGCGGCGATCGACATGGACGGGTTTGACGATAAAGTTATGGATGCTTTCTCGGTGGTCACCCACCTCAGTCTTGCGCGAGTTGATGCAGGGCCTATACTACGGCGTCTGGCAGATCCCGTTTGGTGGCCCGCTCTCTCCAGGATGGAACTTGACGGAGTCGTTGTGGCTCGCCCAACAGCCGCACGATGATCGGTTCCGTGTGTGCGACGCCCTCAGCTTGACGGAATAGTTGTGGATCGCCCAACGTCAGCGGCGACGTCCTTATCCTCGTCTTTCCAGCCTCGTGGGCTTTGACAGAATATCCTTTTTTCTCAAAACATCATGGCCATTATAGTATCTACTTGCCCTTTATACATATAGAAGGGTTCAGGTAGACAGGTCTGTATTTCGTATATGTTACGCTTCAGAATACAGCCTCACAATCAACGGCATCTGGCTGCCCTTATTGCGTTCGCTTAGCACAATAGGGCGCTGCACCGGCGTGCTGCTCCTCCCGATGCCTCCCACCGGCACAGTTGGCTCAAACTCGAATGCCCGAATGAGTATGAACAGCAGCGCCTTCATCCTTTTGGGTAACGTTAGACCAATATCACGGCGCAGCACTTGATAGTTACTCACTCAGCAAGCGCGAAGCGGAAACCGATGCAATTCCGTGGGCCGCCGAGGAAAGTGAATAGATGGGCCCATACGCCTGGGACGGCCTTGACGGAATCAGGAAGGTCGTCCCATCGCTCGGGTCTACAGCATTCCCAAATCATTTACCATGCCGGCTTGTTCAGAATGTGATTGACTTACCTGAACTCTGCCGCATCCTCGCCCCATGTGTCCTTGTCGCAATTGACAGCGAGGATCGGGATGTGTATCAGTTGGCCTTTGGCGATCCTTTGAGGACGTCAGGGGGAGCGCGATTGAGGAACTGCGTTTATATACCTCAGGCTATCGTGCATTCCCCCTTGCTGTCGACGTATGGCTTGCTGAGCGGTAGGACGTCGTCGGCCATCGCCATGCGACCGGTAAAAGCAACTGGAGAGTGGACGCGCATGCACTCTCGGATCACGTTTTCGAGGTACGGGAGAGAGTTGAGCTCGTCGAGGGTCGGAGTGTCGGTGGCGAGCGTGAACAGCTCCTCACGGAGTTTGCGCTGCGCGGGCAGGTTGAGCGAGAGCGCGTGGAGCGCCCATGCAGTTGCAGTGCTGGGCATCAACTATTATGTTTATATCACTTCCGTCGAACAACTTGGATGCGAACCTCGTTGTCTCATGTCCCGCCACAAAGAAGGTAGGCAGTTCTGAAAGGTCGTCGTCAATGGACAGCTATTTCAGCACAATAGGAAATTCTTACGATCTACCATCTCGGAGTCACTCATCCGCTGATGGTCGGGCGTGCCCTTGTCCGTGTTAGCCCTCAGCAGTAACGATAACAAATCGCGACGTCGGGACTGAGCTCCTTCAGTCGCCAGTGAACCTTTACTCTCTGCCAGAAGCTGCTCCCCGATGCGCGTCATTTTCTCCTGGGCTTCGATCAACAGCTTTCCTCCCGGAATCGGCTAGACATCGAGCTGTTAACAATGGCAGATTGCATTGTTGAATCGCGTACCAGGGGCCGCAAAATCGGAACGATGGCTTGCACGAGCCGGAGGCCAGTCTTGAGCTGACTCGGAGGCGAGTGGAATATTTGATGGAACACAGTGCTCAGTTCGCTCGGCTTTCCCTTCGGCTCAAGAGCGTCGAATTGGTAATTGAACCCTATGCAAGTATGCTCCATGAGAAACGGGTTCGATTACAAGGCTAATCACTGACCTGCCTGGCCGATGACATCTAATGTCATTTTGCTCATCCATGACAGAACCTCGATGCGCGCAGTGTTGCCTCCTGCTGCGATCTGTCTAACCCAGATATCCCGAAGCTGCGGTTGAACGATCAGGACAGGATTGTCGCGCGTAATTTGTTTCACCCATACCTGGATAGACTTCTCGACAAATTACTTCTGTGAGTGCGCGGATTTGCGGAACGCCAAAAGCGGGGTTCTGTCATCGATTCTCGTCAGCCCATGTCCTCCGCGCTGTCACTAGAGGATTCTTGCCAATATCTTTCGCTATGACAAACACCGAATAAGACGGACGAAGCCTGCAACTTGCAAAAAATATAAGCTTACCTGGTGCTTGTGTACATCTTCCTCAACGACAAGAAGTCCTAGCGTTTTATTAGTGAGCTTTCAATGCCCTAAAAGTAGGCACCTGCCTTTGCCAACGACGCGAGAAAGCTGGTAGCGGGCAAACGGGGGCTTCTGATACGTATAGCTGTTTAACACGATGTGGTTCAACGCCTTGTGTCGGCAGTATACAGTTCTCTCGCCTTGCGCGGCAAGTCAGTCGACATGGATGTAACACAGATTAAAACACATTACGCTGAGTAGACTTTTGATCTGGAAATTGAGACCAAACTCGGCTTGCCATCTGTCGGTTATGGTAGCGTCACTCTTTCAAAAGTTCATGAAGTCAACCAGATCCTCCGGGCATGCGTCGGCGCTCACCTCCATCTCCTTGAAATGACCGAACAGAAGACTCGAATTCTGGGGCCCCACCATTCCACGAAGAGGAGATGCGAGCTGGCCATATAGAAACTGGACCAAGCGGAAGAACGTGTAGGAGAGCAGAGCCCCAAATATAGAGCAGATGAGTTGCACAATCATTAGGCGATGCAGGCAATGAACCTTGATCAAAGATGAAGTGCGGAATATATAGAAACAGCGTGGGGAAGATGCGGCAGTAGAACAAGTTGGAAGAGATCGCTCCGTTGGCTGTTCCGCAGGTCATCAAGTTGCTTACTAAGGACCATCTTCAACTCTGCGGGCCATTCGGTCCACTAGTGACTCAGCAACATTGACCACAATCAGAACTCCTCGGCCTGCCATCCGGTAAAACCGCCCAGATTTTATACTGTAGTTATTGCGATTTTTTCCCGCCAAACTAGCCAAGAAACAGGATCCAAGTTTGGATCGGAACATTACTATTGGTAGCAGTATTTTTCAATATTTGGAAAAGTTTGTGACTGCCAGTGAAGAGACGAATCATAATAGGCGGTTTCAGATGTTGAGCAACTTTAGAACTCTCTTCAAGCTCATCTCTGTCGGTAATTGCTCCATGGATCATTCAAACAGAGAGGTCCGGCCGCCCCATGGGCCGCCACCACCCACGAAAGGCATATTATATGTTAACGATATTCACTGACGACCCTTGCCGA
>JARGXW010000698.1:0-71045 GCA_029204085.1 Mycena sp. CBHHK59/15
GTTAGTAGAACCAGAAATTCTTATGGACACGGATCGTTGAAAAAAAACGCACTTCGTAATTTGGCAACGAGGATGGGTCTAGATCTGGGTCACGTGATGTCGGGCAGGTTGTGGAGGTCATGGGGGGCGGTAATGCAAGCGACTTCTTCCGCGAGGAGAGTGGGAGGCGGATGGAAAAGTGAAGAGGTGAAGATAAGGACATACCAAGCATAGTTGCTGGTTCACCTGTGAACGGGACGAAACATATATGTCGTTTTGGACATTAGCTCAAACCCCCTTGGCCTCCCCCACTCTGACATCCCAAAAGGGAATGCTTACAAATAGATAACATAACACTGACGGTCAGTACACCACTATGACATCACGTGATCACTTTCCCAGCTTGTGTCAGCCATTCCGATGTCAGTGTTCACACTGAGAAATTCTGAAACCAAGTTCATTGTCATGTCCTTGGTTTTATTTAACAGCACAGAGGGACTGTGTGTTTACAGAGTGATTTAATTACTTCTTGTTTGAATTTAAGCTATAAAAAGCCTTAAGAAAGGTCAGTTTGGCAATGTACATGTTCAAAATAAAGTCTGTTTGCAGAAAATTTGCACATCTGCCGCGTCAATTTTAAGGTGAATTTGCGTGTATTGCTGTCATTTTCTGCTCAATAGTCTTATATACGCATTTAGAGCAACATTGATGCTGCCATAAAACCTTCAAATACATATTACTGCCGGCTATTTTCTGTGAGAAAGGTGAAAATAGAGGTGAAAAGCAAAAACTATACATATAGACCAAGTGGAAAGGGTAATAGCGGAAAGTTTGAAGAAAAAACAACTAAACACTACCTCTGAGGTTCGAACCCACAGCACCCGATGATTAGGTAACAAGACATCATCACTACTGAACCACTACAGCACAGCAACCATGCCTAATGGTCACAAACATTGCACTATGTGCGACTGGCCGTCTCGGCGAAGAAACGGCACATTGGTCAGCATTTGTCCATTTTAGGCAATGTCAGAGTGGGGGAGGCGTGTGGGAGCTCATTAGCTCCATGGCTATGAAGATTTTTGGGCTCGTGGGCTCCTTCCGCAACCTGTGCGGTGTAGCTCGTAGGCTACGCGGGTGTGGGGGTCACCCTTGGGCTGCGAACCCTGGCTGTGGACCCTCCTTGGTCCAAAAAAACCACTACCCGCCCCGTTTAGCCCGACGTCGCCAGCGAGCAAGCGTGGGAAAAGTGGGGATGGTGGTGGTATCGGATCAAGGAGCCCCTGCCTGGGGCACTTCCATGTGTGCCAGCGGCCGTAGCGTCATACAGAATATCCGGCATACAATCTCTGTGGGGAGTCGGCGGAGAGGGGATATAACCGCTGAGTGGGATCGTATAATCTCTGTGAGGGCATCACGCTCCTGGACGAGAGCTGCGATCTTGCGATCGAGTGAATCAACCCGTTGTTTTGCCCTAGTGTCGATATTTCTGGGATTTCCGAATCAGAGGGCGGTGGCTGAAAAGGGGGTGTGCGGCGCGCAAAAGACGGGGAACGTCGAGGGTGTTGACCAATCCACAGCTAGGACAAGGCTCCTCGATATATGCCATCCAAGATTGTGAGGTGGCGGTTTTCAAGCACACGGTGCGGGAAAGAAAGGGAGTGATCAAAGCGAATGTGCCACACATCAAACCGATGTGTCTTGTCCATCCCGATTCTCTCCGGTGAATGGGGCAAGAATCCGGTCCGGAATCGACATCACCTCCCCTATTGGCAGGTCGTCGAGCCCTCGGGCATCACACCGTATGGCACGGTCGCACATCGCGCACATTTTCTCGTGCACCTTTCCTACCAATGGCACATTGCTTCAACTTCCGCTGGCTTCTCTCCATGTCCCCTCATTAACCTGCCTCTGGCTTTCATTTGCTCATTCGGGCCGGGGACGTACCCGACCGCTATCGTCCCACCTTGTCTCGCACCCCATCCTCCCGCCCTTCGCTCACTGGTCTACCCTCCCTTCCTTTTTCCCTTATACCCTTCAACATCTCTTCCTCTTCCACTTTCTCTCATCTATCCATCGCGCCCCTAACCGCCCTCCTCCAGACCGAAGGCGTTGATACGCTCCGCTCGCACTTCTCGGGCCCTGCCTTCGAGGACGACGGCGGGCTCTCCTCCGCATCCTCCTCCGCGTCGTCGTCGGACGACGAAGACGCCGAGTCCCAGTGCGAGTCCGACGACGAGGACGAGGGTGCGTGGCATTCGTTTCGTCTCGGAGCTGTCCCGTCGCTGATTTTGTTTTGCGTACAGCTGTTGACGTAGCTGCGGCCGGCGGCCCGCCAGAGACGATCGCGCCAGTGTCCCGCCTGCAGCCGCTGCACGACCCCCCGCCGACGATCAGCATCGTCCCGGGGTCTGGGTGGCGGGTACGGGCGCGGCTGCCACGGCTTCCACGGCTGCGGGTGTAAGCACGAGCGCGAGCCAGGACAAGCTCCCGGAGAAGAAGAGCAAGCCGAGCTTCATCGCACCGCCCCTCCCGCGCAAGTTCGCCAAGATATGTTCCGTCACGTCTGATACTCGCAAAGATGACGCTTTCAATCAGCCAACGTTTGGGATCCTCTGCGTTTGTCTTTTCTCTTTTTCATTGACGTGATGTGACTGACTCGTCTCTTTTGCAGCGGCGGTGCCAGAGCTGATGGAAGCGTCCTTCTATTCCGGACGGTCACTTCTCCTTTCCTGGTATAGATTTTCCCAACACTGATATCGTGGTTGCTTATCAGATCGAGGTGAATTTTCCGGCCAACAACGGTATAGATGACATGGTCAATAATCTGCTGCCTTTCCTGGATAGACACACCGTCAGTGCCGGAGACTTGGTTCAATTTGCCGATTTGTGGCGTCTTTATGACTGCCGTGTGCAAATGTGCCAAACAAACATTGCAGGCGCCGTGGCCGTTCTGTAAGCCTGGGACTGTTCAAACGTCGTCCCTGCTACCATGAGGACCTTAGTTAAGCCTGCCAGGTGGGCGCATGATTTCTATGGTCAATCCTCCGACTGAGTTGACGCGATGCCTTTAGCTTCCCAGCTACCAAGAGTGCCAAGGACCTCCAACTTTCCTGCAAACTTCTGCGCTTCCCGATGCTTATTACCGATCGCAACTCCCTGCTCGTCTGCAAATATTTATTGACTGCTGATAATCGTATGTTTTGAAGCTGGTGCTAAGGAAACACTCATTCCGCATTGCACGAATGGCGTTCAGGACTGCACCGCAATCGAGGTCGATGGTCCTGCTTGATCAAGACGCTCTGGCCTACGGTATGTATATGTAAAAGTGAGCGAATTTTCTTTGGGCTATGTGTCTTCCAGTTCGTTACTTTTTCCTTCGATTACTCCTTCAAACGCTGTGGTGATTTGATGTACATATTGTTCGTCTGTCCTACCCCGCCGTTAGTCGTGGCTTTTTGTTCGTGCCATCCAGGCTTTTTCAAGAGTCGTTCAAGCGCCTCGCAGACATTATTGAGTCGACCGCAACACTGATTTTTTCGGAAACTCTTTGAACGACAAAACCCCTTCGACATTAACATGGACTGAAAGAGTGTTTTGTCGCCAACCCGAAGCAATATTATCACTGCACTCGCACCCAACGCTTCGAGGATCACAAATTCGGAAATAATGAAGAAATAATTGTACAGTTAGGAGAGAGCAAGTACGACAATGATCCCAAACTTTGCAAACATTAACAATTTCCAGCCCTGGGAGATTGGGAGCGTTTCGGCGGCATCGAGGCATGGGCTGCTCTTCACTGGTTGTCAAGTTGGATACTGAAAGTTCTGAAAGTGTGATCAGGAGCCAAGTTCAAGCATACATATTTTTCCCAATCACCATTCCCCAGCAGCTCGCTGGATGATCACTTTCGTCATCAATCTTCCGCAGCAGATCGACTTTTCATTATATATCAGTGAAATAAAATGAATCAGCCGTGTATGTTCAGCTCACCAAACGCAAATGGAACATCCAGCTCACTTGACAACTGATAAAGTGGATGCCCGAGATGTCGGGCGAGGTCCTGGCTGTCTGGATCGAAACCCTTTGCCTGGTCGAATCGACGCAGTCCGGCGTAAACACTAGCATCCCAGGATCGTCCATTAACCAAAGTTCGCAAATTTATTGTGGGAAATCCAAGATATTTCGCGTCCTCCGTGGAAAGACGTTCGGCACCCGATGGATCGAGGGACCAGTACGCTGGACAGTCTGGCCATCGAAATGACGACCCGGTTTGAAGATCCTTCTCTGGACAGAGAAATAAGTAACCTTCGAGTTCGCGAGGGTTATCCCTCCTCCCACTCCTCGTCCTCCTCGTCCTCCTCCTCCGTATTGATTCGAGAAGGAAAAAGATGTCTTCTACGAAGACTGTTCCCCCAGGTTACCTACCGGGAATATCAGAACACTATTTTCAACACGTACCATAATCCTCATAGTTGGACGTGATCTGGAGACGACTGAAAATGTGATTTGCCTGACCAATCCAGAACTTGGGGCCAATCAAGAAGTCCCGGCGCTCGATACAGATCGCTCTGGAGATTTCCAATACGTCGCAGGAGTTGTACCTTGAAAATTAAACATGATCAGAGTAAATCATTATGTGAACATAATTAAATACCGGATCCAGGAATCCGGCATCACTTCTCCTATTGGCACTTCTTTGTCATACCAACCAACAACATCCCAACCACTATCTTGGACGTTGAGACCAGGTAAAGATGCAATCTCAACTAGGCGTGAAGATGGAATCTCATCCAGGCCTTTGGCTTCAGAGATCGAAGAACAGCAAATTATTGCTTCCGGCCTCACTGTTGCCTGGGTAGAAATGCTGAGGGTGAGTAATTTGCAGAGCTTATGGAAACAGAGTTCATGATAATGATCTCGTCTTAGAGATGAAATGACCATGGCCTCCAGATTCGGGTCATTAAATGGCATTGTACCATCAAGTCTTGATATCGTACCCAACTCCGGAAAGGAAGCTGGTGAGAAGTCGAGAACCGTTTTGGGTAAGACCATGGGTCCGCACAGAGCTGGCCAGTTGAGCGGCGTATCCAAATTGTGCACTCACTAGGGTACTAGGACCATTCATCAGGAACATAGACACACAGAGCACTGATCCAGTCTGTGAATCACCATCGGCCGTGTTGGGAAAACAGAGTGAAAATAATAGAATGCCTCCTGCGACAGAGTCAGCAATGGGATCTGTAGGGTCCATCTTTCTTACCCAGAACTCCGTGGACTATATGTACTTGACTCAACATCCGGGAAAGCGAAAGTGGCAGATTTACATACGCAATAGCCAAGGATATATGCGGCCAAGATAGACGAATGACGGTGGAGATCCAAGAAATGTTTGAAAGGTATTAGATCTAATTCAAGCGTCAAGATTGATTCATGTAAGATCGAGAGGGTGAACTGAACCATCATGGAATATCGTAGCATGGAGCCCATACATGCTCGCTGCGGCATAAATCTGAACGATATTGGGATGACTGGGACTCAAAATTATCAACATGCAAACGGCGGAAGATTTAACAGAAGTCACCGAAGCCACGAATATGTCGAGATATCCTGCCACCATTGCTACGAGCGCCGATGAAGAGGATATTACAGAAAGCAGAATGAGTGTATACCTTCTCCGCGTTGTCCCCCGGTACAAGGCGACAGTCATAAGCGACTCTCGACCATCTATCCTGGCAGAGTACGTCCGTCGAACACACGCTCGTCGAGGTCGGCGATCAACAACATGGGATTCATCATGCAATCGTATTTCGTTCCTCAGGTCTATGTCTCCCAGTGGGATCATTCGAAATCCTATCGTTGTAGCGTAAGTAGACAACACATTCACAAGACAGAATGAATTGACCAGAAGGGAGAGCCTGAGCGGCCTGGTATGTATTCAAGTTGTTCGTGACATTACTCGTAAACACGCCCCGGTGACGACGAAGTGATGCGAGCTCGGGAAAAAGGCGCCCGCGTATCTAGATTAAGCGCCATGAGATGTGACCCATTTCGAGGAGGGTGGCAAGAAGCATACGGCGCGGATCCAGGGTCGTTTATGGCCGATTCGGAAGTGAATTCAGCATCCTGGTGAGTGTTGTCGTCCATGGATGGTGGGGGAGGAGTAGAGATAATAGGCGCTCGCATGACAGCTTCCCCGCCATATATAAGAAGTTCTAAAATAAATGTATCAGCTGTTGTTCTTCTCAATTTCCAATGGCACTGCAATGAGCTACAGCATTGAATTGTTTGAGTGTGGGATAATCCTCATACTGTACCATTTCAATCAATTCGACAGGGGGGTGAAACGTGACTCCTTGGACCAATTCGACAGTTCGACAACTGCAAAATTTTCGCGGGACATCCTGGACATATTAGCCTCTGTCCCGCGAGTGGAACATGCAGGTGGATTCCCAGAAGGTGCCTGAACATCTCAATCCACCAGGAACGACCGGCATCGGGCGATGCAACACGTTTCGGAGACATCACGTGTTATCACCAAGCGGGTCGATCCAGGTTGTTCCTGGTGGACTCTGAGGGGAGACCTTTGGAAAATATCCCAGGCTGTGTCTCATGTCCGGGAGGATGCATATATGCCCAGGATTCCTTGCAAAAGCCGGCTTATTTGGTAGGGTAAATTTGACTGATATCTACTGGACAATGGATTGGAACTATGGTTACATTGACTATCCTAGTATGCCATGTACTAGAGAATACACTAAAGTCTATCATATCAAAAAAAAATTAGGTCAATCGGGGCATATGAACCAATGTTAGATGTGATCTGCGAGGAAATACTGCAAAACCTGCTTACCTGTGTCAAAAACTCGCCCCAGGACCCAGGAAAAAAACTGAAGAGACGGTTGACTGCGGATTTTGAATGCAAACCGAATGGCCATGTCTCGAGGCGATCTGACGCGAACTGAGCCCAGAACACGCGATCTACGCAAAACAATCAAAAAGTGCCCAAAATGGAAAAAAAAAAATCATCCGCGCCCTAAGTTCTGCAAAGAGCTGTAATGTGATTATGTTTATCACAAACTTTACTGATCTTTTAAGCCTGCCTCACTCCTTCTGACTTTTCTCCCACAACTGACAGTCAACTTCTATGAATTTTTGGGGCTCACAGTTGGAGCTTCTTTAGAATTTATGCCCAGCAAAGAGAAGGGAAAGTTTTTTTTTGTGACCCATTATTAATTATACTGCATTAGACTTGAGTTTGGCAGGGAATGGCAAGTTAATCCTTCCAGAATCACCTCATAATCCTTTTCGGAGGTGGGGCAGTCAGAAGAGGACCACAATTATGGATGATTATGATGCAAAATAAATGCCATAATCCTGTCCTAATCCTTTCCTTACAGCTGTCTCCGAAAACATTGAGACTGTGTGATTTATTTTCGCTGCACTCAAGTTTTGATGGAATGCTAAGCATTTCATTCTTTGGTTCGGCCAGCCCAGACCACCATCAATGATGGTGATTTGTTCTGTCATTGTGCCTTGTTAGTCCAAGCTTGAGTGAGCTGGAAATCGATGCATTTGTGATGTGTCCAGCCTAGCAATGGCAAGGTCCAGTTCCTGAAATTGGTTTGAACCTGAACTGGACTGAACCAAATGCAAAGTTCAGTTTCAGTTTGGTGTTTGGGCAGGGGCCATTTTTGGCAAACAGGTTCAAACCCCAAACCTGAATCACCAACCTGGGACCACTTTTCAATAAATTTATGCCTATTCAGGCGTCATTTATGTGGTGCTTTTAGCTCCCATCATGATCTGGTGTCCCCATCTGTTCTGGATGTCGAATGGGGATGGAAATGGGATTTTGTCTGTGAAGTGATGGTGCATCACTGTCAGTCACACCTGTAATTGACACTAAGATATCGGTTTGATGTGTTGGCATTGCTCCTGGGTCGGGATACATCAAGGTGAGGACTCTGTGGTTAACATTGATAATCACCGTTCAGATCTAGCCGTGTAATCGAACTGATTGGGCTGATTGACCGATGTGGCTATGCCTTCGGATCACACCAAGTTCAACTCGAGCACTAACACTTTCCCCAACTAGTATTGCAGCACCAGCGACAAAGCCACTCCGATGCTCTCCATTCCAAGAAATACACCTGTGCCTTGAGCTTAACCATATTTTTCCATTCCTCCAGTCTCATTACTCATTTCCACAGCTTTTTCAATTTAATTCAGACTTTCTTGGTTTTATTACACACACACTTAGACATTGCTCTCGGAAACTCGAAGATCCGATATGTTTCACTTTTGTTTGCTTACTATTTTGTTTACTTATTGCTATGTTCATTGTACTATAAAATGTAGGTAGTTCTACAGACAAAAATAACAAAATTTCCCCTCATTGTTTGCACTCAAAACCTAGTCTTTCGCCCTCTTGTGTCCTCTGTTGTCCTCCATCATCCTCTGTGTCCCTCGTTGTCTCCCACATTGATCCTGCGCAGCCTTCGTTGCTTGCTGCATTTATTCAACTTGTTATTCTCCGCATCACACCAAATTTGATCTCCCATCACTAGTACCCATCTTAGTTCACACGACTGAGTTCTGAACTCTCGCTGAACGCCCTCGCACACTACAACACCACTACGGCCCTTGGAGTGGCCATCCAAATTATTTTATTTTTGTTATAGCTCCGCTCTCAGATGCGCTGTAGGCATATCAACATCTACAGCAATACCAAGTTTTTATGCACCAAATTTGGCTCCTGGTGGGACAGATAATTTTCGGCTTCGAACACGTTTGAACACCAAACTGAACCTGAACCTGCATTCAGGTTCGAGGTTCAGCAGTTTGCTGAACCAGGCCTCAGGTTCAGGTTCAGCATTTGGGAAAAAGTGCCCTGAACCTGAACCAAACCGATCTTGCCATCACTAGTCCAGCCTCTAGGAGCCATAGTGTGCACTCCTTCAAGTTGTCGCTGATAGCATGACCATGTAATGGGAGATTGGTCGATGGCGCTCAGATCACACTGGACCGAATTGGGATGGGTCTGGGCTGGCCGAACCAAAAAAGGAAATGCTTAGCATTCCATCAAAACTTGAGCACGGTGAAAATAAATCACACAGTCTCAAGGTTTTCGGAAACAGCTGTAAGGAAAGGATTAGGACAGGATTATGGTATTGTAGCACTATGTAGTGCTATGTAGCACAGATTTTCTATGTAGTACTATGTAGCACAATGCAACAAGACCCTCATGACCTGCCCACTCAGAGTTTGCTTATGGATGCCATTTGTTGTAAGGTACCCCCCATCCACCCTTGATGAAGGTCACATGACATGACAGTCACATTTCCAGTTTTGGCTCTGGCAGTGAAAACAATTCATTGTAGCACAACCAGGGAGTCCGAGGGAAATCACCTCGACCAGATTATGTATATACATACAAAGTAACTATATACGAAAAATGACTGCTCTCCGGGTCTTGTAGGGTAGTGAATTAAGCGAATTATACGAAATTTGAGTGAATTATGAGGTTAGTGGTGGTCAACGGATACCTGCCGTGTCGAGCTCTGCCAAAATAGATGCAGGGTAGGTTCTATGCTTAGGGTAGCACTTTGCTGCCCATGCTGCTTGCGTTCCAGTAAGCTTGTGGTTGAGGTAGGCATCCCTGAACCGATGGCAACGATTAACAAATCTGCCCGCCAAGAAAGCAAATTCAGCTCCAAGTCCAGAAGAATAGCTTACCTCCTCATGGATAACAGAGGGACCGCATCCAGAGAGTCCATTGTGTTCTTCTCCAGCTGGTCTTCCCGTGAGGACTCAGGCTTCAACCGATACAGTCTCTTTGCATAGCCCCACACCATCTCGATGGGATTGAGCTCGCAATGGAACTTGGGCAGGAATAAAATCTCAACACCCTCACGTTCGGATTCGTCCTCCAAGAGGAACTTAGCAGAAGCGAAGTCCAGCAAATTGAAGACCACACGCCTGCAGCAGCATTTCAATGTGTCGCTCTGGTCCATGCACTTGAACTGAGGGCACTTGGTTCGCAAATCTGCGAACTGGTGCATCCCACGCTCTTCCAGAATCACCTTCATCCCCTTGAATTTACCAGGGTGCAGCAGGTGGTCATCAGGGAAGTAGAGATCTTGTGCTGTACCATCATCAAAGTGCGCACCGGTCATTTTTATCTTCTTTCATCTGTGCCAGTGTGGCAGGTGCTGATTTGGGCTGACATTCTGATAGATTGCTTAATTCCCGGCCCAAATCAAAGGTTCCGACCATGTGTTCGCAGATCAAGAGCGATGGCACAAGGAAATGCTCAGTTTGGTCGAAGGATTTGACCCAAATGAGGCCAGCAATTATTTTACAGATTTTTCTACTGGGATGTTCCCGAAACGGCAGTTGTCACATCTGATCATGTGACCTTCGTCGAGGGTGGATGGGGGGTACCTTAGTGCAGAGGATGTCCCACAGACAGTCACATCATGTGCCTTGCCTTGAGGTCCCAACAACGAGTGAGTGTAGTTGTGTCAACAGCACACTCACAACTGTAACCCATACTTGTACAAGTCAGAATACAATCACTGTTTTCAGATCAAATGGGCCTATTCACATATATAAGTTGAATGCCTATTCAAGTGACCCAATTCTCAACTTGGATTCAAGTCAAAGCAATAGACTTTTCACATTGCAGAAAATGCTGTACTGTGTCCAGATGGCTCACTGACTGATTCTTCCTGCCCTCAGTTGGAAAGTACGATTCAATGAAGTTGGAATGATCAGTGTGAATTCCAAGAATGCCAGGCAACACCAAACCACAAGCTCACCACATAACAACAAGCCCTATACTTGTGATGACCATCCCTCCCAGCCCATTCAACATCCTGGAGCTCACAGAATACTGCATTGACTTCCTTTGTGACTTGGTGCCCAGTCTGCAGGTGTGTGCCTTGGCACAGTATTTTTAGTTAATTGTTGGTGTATGCCATTCTTGGGTGTGTGTGGCACAATCCCATCTTTTGGCAGAGATCAATTTGGGTTCACCTGATTAGTACAAACCTGGGAAAGAAGCTGCCAAATGCTCACAACTGTTGGAAGTGCTGGAGTCAAGGCAACATATCATTTCATTCATATTGCAGCTCCCCATTAGCCTTCTTTCCCCATCCCAGACAACCCTCTACCAGTTGCCATATACATGTCTGGGGGTGTTACTATACCAAATGCCCAGACATTCTGGTAGCATTTCTGTCCATCATTTTTTAGCCAAACTCGCATGGCCCAGATCATTCTGGGCTGATGCTGCCAGAACATCTGGGTTAGTGAGACAGGAGGTGATGCGTGACATGGCCCTCTGAACTCTGTTGCAAGTGACGGTGATGCTGGCACATTTGGGCCCAAATAGGCCTAGAAATCCATCAAAATCTTCAAAGAATCCAGCCTGGGTTGCCTTTTAAGGGAATTATTGACATGATTTGTCAGAATGAACACTTGGAAAAATGACCTTAGGTGATGTGTGACACCCCCTGAACAGTTGGTTGAAATAGTACAGTAAGGGCACAGAGCGATCTGACACTCAATCTTAATGTCTCCACCTATGGGCAGGAAGGATGGACATTTCCTCCTCTTGTGCCCAGCTTCAATCCGCGTGACCAAGTCCTGACTTCCAACAGTACCAGCACCAAACTTGTGATGCCTTCAACCATGTTTCCATGGCCCAAGGTTTGTGTGCAGTCCTCATTTTTGATTGGCACAACAGATTTTTTTTCTCACTCTGTTTTTCCCTCCTGTCCATGTGGGTGGCTTAAGATGGTGAACATCAATCTAGTCTTCTTTCTCACACTACATGTGATCATGGGCCACTGTGATATGGGGAAACTTCACAGCAGCAATGAAGCATATATTTTGAACTGGGACAAGAAACCTCACTCTGATCTGCAGCTGGAGGTTCTACATGTCCTGGATAAGGGTCTGGTTTGTGCGTCTGGTGCCGTCTGTATGCGAAAAGAGTCGCGTGCCAATTTCTGTTGAACGTCAGTGGTACTTTGCATGTATGGATTGAGCAGGACATTCCATCAAAGCCCAAAACGTTTAGGGGCCACGCGCTTGGGTCGTTGTCGGAATTGCAAGGCCCCGTCGCCTTCAGCTCCAGATATGTGTCCACGAGCATGGCCACGAGCATGGCCATCTGCCCCTGCCATGCGTTAATCATTAGCTTGACCCGCTGCGCCTGTTTACGGGGGTCACCGCAGCTGAAACATCAGTCAGTACATGCTACATTTCAGGTAAGGAAATAAAACTCACCCAGGCTTGACCTTCTGAAAGATCTTGTGGAAAATGTGTTCCCTGCCTGCGTGGCTATTGAGGGCCTCTTCGCCGGGTGGGACGGCATGTAGGGCCTCTTCGTCGTCGCTGTCCAGCTCCCAGCCATTTGCACCATAGAAAACGGGCTGGTCCAGCATCTCAATGTTGTAGTGGCCCAATCCAAACAGATCCTCGCGCTGAGTAAAGCTGAGAGCTGCGAACACGAGGATAAATTTGACTGTGCACTGAGATTTAAAAAATGCACATACAGGCTATCTGCTCAGCAAAAATCTGTCTGTTCCTCTCAATCTGCGTGCCCGTCTTATTCAATGTGACAATATTTTTGTCGTTGCCAGTCTGTTTGCCATAGGTTTTGCCGTACGCTATTTTGACATTAGAAGAGAGGCCAGCAGCCTTCTTCCTCGCTGTGCCCACCATGAGCAGTGCGATGGGGCAGGACGGGGCGAGGACCATTTGTCGCGTATCATATGCGGTGTGATGGGACCACCCAGTGATGCAGAGGAGTGGGCTTGGCGAGCGTGGTTCATTTCGGGTGTCGGGTGTCGGGACAGTGCATCATGCAGCTTGATGGAGAATGAAGATAGATAGGGAGGGAAGGATTACAGGGGTACAGGTGGGTAATATACGAGGAGGGCTAGCGAGGGTAGTATGCATAACTTTTGTGTCAGACTTGTCGTGCTGTGAGTGTAGCGACGGTGCAGGAGGCATGGGAAATGAAGGAGTGTGAGGCATGTAGCAGGAGGGGCACAGCGTTGCTGAGGAGCTATGAGGAGGGAGGCGGGAGCGATGCAGAGGGGATGTGATGTGATGAGGGTGAGTGTGATGTGACGGCGACGTTGTCACAGATGTTGATCACGGAACGTGTTCCGAAGGCTCTGAATCGGGCACGTGGGACTCGGTCGAGGCCCACCTAATGGGCCATCCCAATTGGGATGGCAGCCAAAGTGGAAGGGAGCTCTGTTGTGGGAAACGGGACCAAAATATCATCAGGTTGGATGTCTCTCTTCCTTCTGTTCCCATGTCATTGCTTTTGTGCATAACTGGGGTATTCCTGGCCTCGACATCCCTGCTCCTCAGTCACGCAATGGTTATGGCCCCACTCCTCATCTGATTGCTTGGAACCGGCTCATGTTCAGTCCCATCGGCATCTATGATCTTTGTCGTCGGATTGGTGTCTTTGCCCACGACCCCAGGATATTCCCAAAGTACAAGGATAGGTTTCTTACCTCAGATATCGTGTGGTTTGTAGCGGGGGCTAGCAATGATGGCAAGCACATCCCGGAGCCCAATTCCTTTTTCCCCAAGTTTGATGTGCTGCGCAACTCCGTCCCTATTGGCCAGGTTGGGAATGACGTGCAAAAGGTATTGAGGGAGAACATCAGATGGCTTGCATTCGATGTGGTGAGTCTACCTGCACGCCTTTGCACGCTTTTCTATTCTATGGATTTATCCGCTCATCATCTAGGTTACATGCTGGGATCGACTCCTTGGTGGGAGCACGATGATCCTCCACATCGATGGAACCACTACCCCTGGCACTCCATCGCTCCCTGAGTTCCTCTGCACCCACATATATCTTCCTCCATCCTTCCTCTCCAACAATCCTGGCAGTCATGGCGCCATTGCGCAGATCACGCAATCGTTCATCGAAGCTGTGGGCCAACCTACCGTAACGAAATGGAGGACCAATGTGAATCATCAAGGATGGTCCTTGACCCAGAACGGCCCCCCTGTCAGACCAAATTCCATGTCCCCAACACTCATTCCTCGCCCCCAGTCCAGCGGCTCCGCTTACTACATTTTCAATGGACGTCCCGCCGGCGCTCTCGACGTGCTTCTCCGACCTGCGCCTAGAGTCGTCTACATCGAGGATGATGATGACATCACGATGCCACGGGAAGCATGCTTGGCACCAGTTACACGGAAGCAGAGACACAATGGCTGCGTGATCGCGTAGAAGTCCTTGAGCAGCAGGAGGGCATTCTGGTAGCACAGGTGGTGGTTTTGGAAGACCTCGCCAATAGCCTCAATAAGCAGCTCACAACTGCCAACAACACCAATGCTGTCCTTCAGACTCGGCTTGGCAGGGTGACGTCGGCTGCATTTCGCTGTAAGTTTCGCCTTTCATATATTAAAACATTCATTTAATTATCAATAGCATCGACACCCATTGCGACACCCATTCACTCAGTTGCAGTCCTCAGACTCCCCAGCGCAGACCCGGCCCTCCAGCGTACTCGCCGACACCCTACCTTTCGCCCAGCATGTTGCACCTTTCATCCAACACGTTGCAAACATCAGCTGATGATCACCAGTTGCCCTTGATACGTTCATCATGGAGAAGGGATTGGACCCTATTGAGGGTCCATCAAGTGATGCTTTGTGCTGTCCATGCTGGTCGATGGCACCGCGAACTGACCGCTATGGGATTATCGGGGGAGCTCATTTCAGAGCTGTTGGACCAGATGAGCGAGGTGGCATAGTTATGAAGAATAATTGCAATTATGATCCCAATGTAAGTGTGAAAAAAAACCATTAAGTGAGAACAGAAATCTGATTGATGCAGCTGAGGTACACGTGTCTCCACACATTCTCAGTCAGCCCTCGTCGTGTCTGTACTCACTCCTCGTCATGTCCACCATGCTGGGTGCCTACGCCACTATAGCTACACCCAGTAGCTCCCGCATCCGTGTGACAAAAGCCAAGCCTTGTACTCCTCTCGCTCCTGATGAACGCAAGGAGAAATGCGAGAACAGGGAGATCAGGAAGCAGAAGATTGATGATGTGGTTGGGGAATGGTGGGCATCCATGCATGTGAAGGCTGAGGAGCTTGGAGTACGATTCGACCTCAGCGCGCACTACTTCCTGGATATTTTTTTCCAAGGAGGTGCCCACATGATCAACCGCCAAGAAAAAAAAGTCAATCCTTACAATGTGTTCAAGAGCGAGAAGGCTGCCGAGGCACGAGAACATAAGTCGGCTGTTCTATCGTGTTAACAGGATCTCATTTGCACTAGAGGGCCTGTCGAAAAAGGTTGATCAACTCCACACGACCACATCAAAGAATACCGGAACCTGACGACGAGCAGAAGGATGAGTTGGTCGAGCGCTTCTGGAGGTCAGAAATTGTACCCCACATCTCCGTCGCGACACCCCTCGTGGCAAAATTCAAGACGTTGCGAATGTCCTTCCAACATGAAGCTGCTGGTATGTCATACACTCACTCCCTCGTTATTTTATTCTGTCTGACTGTTCATAGATCACAGGGCTAGGAACACAGTGGGGTATTGAGGTGTTTCTTTGCATCGTATGCAACAACTCCGAGTTCCACATGGCCCCTGAGTGGTTTTTTACGATACCCGAGCTGGAGAAGTACATGATGATCGTGACACGTAGGAAGTGGGATACAGCTGAGGTTGGGTCGAAGGCCGAGGCATTCGCGGTCGCAGGGTGCGATCCTGTTAGTATGTCTATTTCTTCTAGTCTGCTTTTGGATTTGGGTGTTTACTAACTGCATTCTTAGACCTCTTGCGCACGTCGAAGACAAAGGCCGACTTCATGAAGGGGGAGATATGTTTGGAGGTAGCCAAGGATCTTGGTGCGTTATCGGCACTTGCGCACGATGTGTAACTGATCAACATCCCTAGTCGAAAAGTTGGGAGATCCCAACGCAAAGATGTCGTACAAATGGTTTGACGAGGATATCACCATGAAGTATGGGCTGGTCCTTAAAGGATGGACCGCACCTCGATTTGTGCAACCCAGCGAACTCAGCACCTCCCTCCCCGCCCTGCAAACCCTCCTCAATGTGCTCAAGAGCAGGGAGTGTCACTTCGAAAAACTGCTGCCCGACGCTCTCAAAGCGTGGAAGAAGAAGTTTCGTGAGGACATCGATGCTGGCCATGTCGAGGCAAAGCACACCACCCGCGTAACAACATGGGTGTCCTGTGTGGCCCGCGCAAGAAGGCTGGGAACGACGATGACAACAACAACAACAAGGAGGAGCCCACCGACCCCGAGGACGACAACGAAGGGGATGACAGCGGCCCACACCTCCTGACGACGAGAACACCCCGCCTCGCACCAACGCCAACAACACCTCGTCTTGTACCAACACTGACAATGCCACCGCTGCCACATGCGAGTCTGCAGGTATGCGACACCATAGGGACGCCAACGCCGAGGGACAGGATGACGCACTGCTGGCTAAACGTGCACGCAAGCCCAGCACCATGAAGGGAAAGGCACTCACAAAGGCCGCCTCAAAGGCAAAGACCCCCTTCGAAGAAGGCTGCGAAAGCCGCAGCGCCCCGGGACGATGAGATCACACGAAAGGCTCGCAAGAAGATGCTGAGCTGGCACATCATCACCGACAGCAAGGATGAAGCTGTGGACGACCCCCACGCCAACAAGGAGGAGGGCACCCCCACCTCCACCACGCACGGCAACAGTGCTGTTGCTGGGCATGCGCTCGCTGGCGCAGGCATCATTCTTGATGCATCGGTGGTTGTTGGCACCGGTGGCGCATCTGCGGCCGGCACGGCTGCCGGTGTGCACACTGCCCCTGTTCCTGGTGTGGCCGCTGCCATCGCTGTCGCTGCTCACGTCTCTTAAATATTTTACTTAATTTTACTTACTCTGAATGTCACGGTCTTGTCATGTATGGGGCCTCAATATATATGTTTCTTCTATGCTACAGAGGGTGCCTAAGGTATGCAAGACAGGCTGGGTTTGCACCGTTGCCAGCGCGGGTAAGCGCAAGTGCGATGCGATGGCGACGTTGTCACAGACGTTGATCACGGAACATGTTCTGAAGGCTTCCGAATCGGGCATGTGAGACTCGGTTGAGGCCCACCTGATGGGCCATCCCGATTGGGATGGCGGCCAAAAGCAGAAGGGAGCTCTGGGCTCTCTGAAGTCACCTAGGTGCTCTTTAAGGGGGAGGTATTACTGGAGGGTAAAAGGAATAACACTTTTTGATACCAACCACATGTGAGGTACTGATGTGATCAATCCATCTACTTCGTTACCATATTAGGGTACGGTAGGTGAATATCCGATCACTGAGCCCATCTGATCCAAACACAGCCATATGCATCTCTTTCCATACCTCCACAGTGTGTTCACTCGCTTGTTCCTGCTCGTGCTCACTGCTCTGACTTGTTGCCCACTGCCTTTGGATCTATGTTTGGCCCACTCCACGGTGTGGTCTGGCTGGCAGCTTGTGGTGTAGTTTAGGTATGTTAGGTTCACATGTCGTAGCTTAGTCATACATTGGGTTTTCTCTGCTTCCTCCCATCCCGCTGCAAGCCCCATTGGCTCATCTCCAGCCCAGAGACCCCAAGTGGTCTCCATCTTGGTGACAAGAGTGTTCCTTGCGCTTCCCATGCCCACTCCGCGATGAGAAAGGCTTCTCCAGTTCCTCAGCATCCTTCCTGAGCAGCGACTCAGATTCTCTCGCACCTGCTGCTAGCAGATTTCCCAGATTTTTTTTTTCTTCTCTCCCTCCGACATAACCCCCCTCCACCAACATCTGGTACACACTGTCTCCAGCATACTCGTTACGGACACATCTTTTTTGACACACATTCACAGACCCATCGTTTTTCTACCAACTCTGCGTGACGTGCACATGCCGAAAGCAGATACGACGGAAAAGAAGCAGAGGAGGATAGACGGAAACTGAGAGAGGAGCAGGAGCGACGGCGGTACGAGGAGCAAGGGATGGAAAGGTGTGCCAATCTTGTCCATGATCACCCATCTCCAGTGCCTGCACTCCCCCTCGATCCTCTAACCAGTGTCTCAACGGTCACCATCTTCTAGGACGACCCATTACCATATGACTGGCAGCCGACTCCTGGGCAGCCCATTTTCAACGCGTCGACCGTACTTTTCATTGACGACGAGGATGTCCCTCTGGTTTGCACCACTCCGAGACTTGCTCTCCATAACTTCTCTGCTCTGCACAGCGGCTCAGCACATCCTTAGCACATGATCCGCCGCTGCAACCAGCACCTACTCCCCCAACGGCCCATTCATCGCCCCTTTCCCTGGTCCCTTCCAAAAAACCCGGCCGTTTCACCACAGCCAACTCTACAACTCACTGCCGCTATCCACCTCGTTTCCGAGAGCAATGATAACCCCATTCCTGTTCTCGCGATGCCGCGTCCAGTGCCACTATCTTCCCTGTGGTACGACCCGTTGCCTCTCCAAGGTCCCGTACCTGCCTGCTTGTTACCGGCAGAGACCGCCTACAGACCCGTTCAGAGCGGACTTGCCCTCGTTTGTGCAGGCGAGCATCCATGGGTTTACCTCACACACGGAGAAATCTCAGCCATCACATGGGGCTCCCCAGATCCACGTAGCGACTTCCTCTCCGATCTTCCACCAGATCAGCTCATTTTCCTCGCTGTGCTCGCACAGATCATATCGCTTGAGCCAGTGTTTGAGCAATTCTTATACCCAGCGATTGCGGATTTCACCAATGCATGGGTGGCGCATTGCAGTGGTTCATTTGGTTAGTCGGATGGCATGGGGTCGCACCACATACTGTGCTCTGCTTGTATGTTTTTTGTAGGGGGGCACCTGTGGTCTGGCTGGCAGCTTGCAGCGTAGTTTAGGTATGTTAGGTTCACATGTCGTAGCTTAGTCATACATTGGGTTTTCTCTGCTTCCTCCCATCCTGCTGCGAGCCCCATTGGCTCATCTCCAGCCCAGAGACCCCAAGTGGTCTCCAACGGCCTGCACACTACCTGTTTGTCTCAGACAGGGTATTTTCCATTCCTCTCCTTTCCACTTACTTTATTCTGTATCATAGTACAGTCTCAATATGATATTCTCTTGCTTTGGATCGATGTTCCTGCTTTGAGATTCGTCCCCCATGGCTCTTGCTCCCAGCCCTTGTCATTGCAATTGAATTCATTGTCCCTGTTCCCCATCATCTTCAGAGCCAGGCACCGAGCTTGGATTGGACACACTTGCACACACACACACACTTTGACCACCTGAGCAGCAGCCTCCTCTTCATTCAGTGATTTGTTAACTCACACTCTTGGACACATTGTAGTCATGTCACCGGATAGCCAAAAAAAACTTTTTACCTAATTTTCAATTTTCATTCAAAACAGCCCAGAACATGTAAGAAATGATGGAAAAGTGAAATTAAGAAAATTTAAGACAGGAGGTGAGAACAGCCTGAGTGGCTGTGCCTTGACGTATTTGTGCATTGGATCACATGTGAGCTGGTGTGCCTTGGCACTGCATCGGAACAGCCTATGAAAGCCCTCAATGTGGCCAGGTATTGGGGCCCAAATCATGTTGTAGCTAGAAATAAAATAGAAGCCCTACATGGTCCCTGAGAACGCAGAGGGGGGGGGTCTTCAGACAGGCTGAAAAAAAACTTTTCAACCCTATATCAGGAATCAGCACTGTAACCGTATACGGTTATGGCCATATAAAATACGGCATTTACAAGCTCCAATTTCTCGCCATACAGGACGGCATATGGTTTGGGTTTAGGTACCATACTAAGCCGTATACGGGTGTCTAGAGCTGTTCCAAAGGGAGGTGGGTGATTTCAAAGACAGTGGATTCAGCCTTTTCTTACTGGTCTGTATCTGTCTTGAACTCCAACTTCCACCCTGGAAGCCTCATTGTTATGTTCTGAACTGTACTGTAGCCGTAACCGTAAGAGAGGCGCCAGAGGGCCATACAGGATGGTTACAGCTTACTGTATGGCCCGTAACTGTATACCATATTATACGGTTACCTTGCCAATCCCTACCCTATATCCTTTTTTCAAATCCTGATTCCCCCTTGGCACCATTCCTTGGGGAAGAGGGAGTAAAAGCTGGTAGAGTCCATTGTCCTGTGGGGGATTTGGCGCTTGGGGGGGGGGGGGGGTGGGATGAGAGCCTACTGTGCAAAAAAAGGTGAAGGACTTAGTTGAACTTGAGTCGTGGTCATCTTCTATAAAAAGCAGCAGAAAGTATGGACCACCAGTACGATACGACACCAACCACGTATTCGGGCTTGGATTCCTCACTGCGCCATGCACGAACCTCACGGTGTGCGTCTGGTTCCTGGACATCGTGCATGGCTGGATGGCGGCTACTGTAAGTACTTGTACTGAGGCAACCGTCACAGTCACGATGGGGGCGGTTGCATTGCCCAAACCTCCCCAGGTCATGGTCAGGATGCGGTCGGTTGCCTAGCTCGAGACCGGAGGATGTACAAGACCCGGCTGGCACACACATAGAGGAGCACGGCACATTTTGTTCAGAGGCGGCACATTCAGATCAATGTGCCGCCTTTGAACCAGAGACGGCACTTTCCTTTTTCGGGGTGTTTTGCTCTTGGCAGGCACAGCCTGCGACGTGTCCGTTCCTCTTCCTCTTACCACCACCACCCCTGCGCACACCGCACCGCCGACACGTCGACAACACCCTTCTTGGCAAAGGATCATTGACTGGTGGTTGAATATTTGCTGTTGTACAGGCGGGGGATTCTCCGGTATGTCCAGCCTCCAGAGTTCGTGTCAATCACTAAGAAGCTTGGGATGGTGTCGATGAATGGGCAGGGCACAGTATTGGAAGGAGAACGACTGGTAGAGGGCCGAGGCGAGTGAGTGGATGGATACAGCAAGACAGTGGTAAGTGAATTATTCTGATGTAGCAATACTCATGACGACTCCCAGAGTGCGAGCACATTCCAGGCATAGGTAAGGATTTGCTGTTGTGCCCGGATAGCAGATTCTAGATCTCACCTGCCACCCTTGGGAATCGGCACGAGAAGATGGGAATTTGCACCCCCATTTCCATATCTCGCGTGGATCGTGGCATTCGCATTCACATCTGACTCGTGGCATTCGCATCCGCTCCGCGATTCAGCACGTGCATTGATCTGGCGGAGGACTTGTCCTCCTCCAGGTAAAACCGGTGCGCTGCACTTCGCACGCGATGCATGGCATGGGCAGAGGTGCGGCGTTGTTGGGAGGGGATGACTTGTATTTTTATTCTACCATTAGCAAGTTCGTACCTATGGTGTATGTAGTTTATGGATTTAATATCTGCAACATCCATGCTTGGCTGAGGTATTCTTTGCATCGAAGGCTATTAGGGACAGTCAGAGTAGCGGTATTGAAAAATATCACACACCAGGCAGCTGGACTGTCGGAATGTGCCGGCTTTGACTTCAAACACGGCACATAAACTGGTGAATGTGCCGGGTTTCAGTGAATGTGCCGTCTCTGAACTGAATGTGCTGTGCTCTCGAATGTGCGTGCTGGCTGGGTCTCGTCCATCCCGTCGAGACCATGACATCCAGAAAATATTTTTTTCTTGCCCAAAAGCCCACTCAAAAACCCCCCAAAAATCTCCAAACCACTTCTTCTGTTGATTCTGCCCCGAGGAAGAGCTTAAAACCACATTTCCAGCGAGAATTAAGGCTAAGTTCATTTTTTTTTGGTTGCCGAAATTTCAATAGTCACGGGGAAAATTGGGTGGGTTGCATTGCCTAAACCCGTTGTCGATGTCACGCTGGGTTGGCCTGTTGCCTCAGTACAAGTGCTTACAGTACATCGGCAAAAATGGTCGGCGAGCGGTTGATGCTTGGCACGGTCTTGTGTGTGCAGAGAGCAGGGTGATTCCAGGGAGAGGACACTGGGGCGCTTCTGAGGAGAGGCTGGTGTCGCTCACAGAGAGCGCACGCGGGTGACGAAGAGTCGAAGTGGCAGCCTACAAGTAGGGATCCCCACCGTAACCGTATGTTACGGTATACGGTTACGGATCATACGGTAACCCGTAACCGTCCCGTATGACCCTCCGGGACTCCTCTTATGGTTACGGGTACGGTACGGCATTTTTAAAACACGAGATTGAGGGCGACAGTGTGCAAGCCGAGGGTCAAGATAGACACAAGCAGGTAAGAAAATAGTGAATACACTGTCTGCAACCTCACTCACCCTCATTTGTCACCGTTCTAGAGACCCGTATGCCGCACAAATACGGGTGTTACGGTCCCGAAACCCGTACCGCATACCGTCCCGTAAGGCAGAAAAATTGTACCCATAAGGCCCCGTATTCCTTACGGCCGTAATCGTGGGGATCCCTACCTACAAGAAGGGGCCAACTTTGATGTCATTTATTTGATCCCAAACTCAACACGGATCAAACAAATAACGAGGACTGGTCTCGAATAACTATGAGGTGGGACCAAGCAGATGAGAACGGGCCATCATCAAAAACACCTCGAGCGGTTTAAATGCACCTCGCTCATGCCAAGACGGTCAATCCTCATAGTCCTAGTCGGCGGGTCCGTTACTTGCAACTTGCCACCCGTGGATGCGCCAGTTTTTCCTCACGTCCACCGCGCATGCGCTTTTCCCTCATTTACCGCCCGAAGCCTCCTTCAGTAGATTTGCTGCCCCCGATGGCCCTCCGGACAGACACGTGTGGATACCCGACCGCCTCGTCTCTGCATGGAACACCCGGCACTTTACTCACACTTCTTAGGCCCTTCGAGGTCATCAGCCTCCTGGCGAGCCACTCGGTTGCGCGCGCCGACACGTCGACATGACGATCCACGCGGCGCCGTTCGACTTAGACACGTAGATCTTCCTCGAGGTGCTGCTGAATGGCACGGGCTTCCCCGACTCGGGCAACAACACCGGCGAGGTGATGTCGCCGCTCCCGACACGGGCGAGATGCGCCTCGAGTCCGACTTTAATCTCGCGCACGACCCGTGCACAGCGTGCTTCTGGCAGGGGTTCGTCAGTAAGTATTCAAAACATTCTCGATGGCCAGAGGCACCGTTGATGGAGGATCGCAGACGAGCAGGAGCGGATGGCGGTGAGCTTCTTGGCGGCCATGGCGAAGCTCGCTGCCCTCGGCCACAGCTGCTCAGACCCGATCGACTCCTAGGACACCTAAGCACTTAGGTTCCTGCGTAGTACCATGGCATGAAATCGTATATATATGTTATACAACACCTAATCAGTGCACCCAGAGCAGATAATGTCGTACCGGCCACAGTGAAGACCCCGGCGAAGCGAGCGAGATCAGCTTGTCTTCTCGCCTTGACTGCCAGCGCTGACATGTACTAGCTTTCCGGCCACAAAATCCGCCAAGGACCTGCAGCTGTCGTGTGAATCCTCACACTTCCTCACACTCACGACCGACCGTAAGTGGACGCTGACTTCGATTGAGGCGAAATTTGTTGATCCCCGATCCTTCTTTACTTTATAGGTGGCGCGCAGGAGACGCTTATCCCGCACTGCGCAGAAGGCGGCCAAGACTGCACTGCGGTTCAGTTTGAGGGGCCCGTGTGATTGTAATTGTATTTTAGGGCTGCTTATGTGCGTGTATTTACATTTGAATTTCCGGGCTGTATTGCTCTCCTTGAATCCACTTTGGTACATTCCCTGGTTACTCCGAGCGCTCATCTTGCCAACTCCAAATCTGGGGGTGCATTTCGTGCACCGCAGGGCCATTTTTCCATTTGTAGGTTCTCAAATAGATCGTCGCTTTTATTCTGTTCGCCAGGAGTATGTCGGAAAAAAGCCAAATCAGTTGGAACGGATTGGGTCGGCTTGTCGGCTTGGGTGGGATTGCAACCAGTCTGAAGCCGCTGGTGGGGTGGATTGTAACCGGTCTCAAGGCGTTCAAAGTATCTCAAGGCACTTAGGGGCTTGAGATGGCTTGCACGGCTTTTGAGTCCCTAGCGCTCTCTTCGCTGTTCGGGCACACTGACGATCAATGTATGAATGCGGAGCAACATGCCATTGATCAATCTATCTGATTTACACGCAGAAACATGCAGCCCACCACATAGAATACCTCGCGCGAGGCCCGGAATATGGGGCATAGCAGCATCAGCACCTTGCTACTAGTAGTTTCTCGGCCCAGTGCCGTTTTTGTACTTTTCATTTGGATTGAACTTGCAATCGCCGTTGGTTTATTTTGCCGCTGGACAGAAACCCCATATTTCTTTTAGTATGAGCAGAGCCCCCAATTCTTGATTTGTATGCTCGGTGCAAGTGGTATGGCCAAGAGTCGACGATTAAGCCAAATGTTTGCCTAATGTACGCATCGAAGGCGGTCCCGAATGCGAGAAAGAGTGTGTGGAGAACAGATTTGTGAATCCCACAATAGTGAATTATTTAATGGAGCAACCAACCCCAATTCGAAGCGATTTGAGATAATGGCGGTTCAAAAAGTCGTCAGCAATCGAGTCGACTCGGAGTCCGCCATGAACCGCGAAGGTCCGTGCGCAGCACGTGTTTCGGCTCGATGGTTGATTTTGATGTGCCACCTTCTCTAGACTCCCACCACCATCCCCGCTGCCTTCTGCCTTTTCAGTCGCGCCCACGATCCCATCCCTTTGAGCCGTGGTCTTCTTCAAACAACCCTGTGTCTTCAAGCCGTCGATGTTTCATGATTCAAGTCCTCAAATTCGAAGCTCGTTGTCCTCTGCCCGACTTGGTGCTGTGGTCTGGCTCTTTGTACCTCTTTCCCTCAAGATCTTCAAGAGTCAAGCTCTCAATATCTCAAGTAGCAAGCTCCATAGTCTTCGACAATGCAAAGCTTCCCACATGCGCAACAAGTCAGGCACCAGCAACGGACGCGGACACGAGGACAAGAGGTCTCGATGATTCCGAGGACGATGGGTGGTGGCATGGTGAATGGGACGAGCCAGTGGAGGAGTTCTGGGTGGCAGCCAAGGAGTTGTCTGGAGGAGTTGTGGGGCCCAGTGTACATGTTCTTTTTCACTTCCCTTTTCTCTTCTCCAGCCTCCCCTTTCCAAGCGCCGTCCACTCATCCTCCCACGACTTCATACCACTGGTCTGATCACTTCGTACAGGTCACCAGCTCTCCGCAGGACAGGAGGACGAGCAACGCCGCTAGCATCACCGGACATCCTTGCCGACCCCCGGACCCCCTACCCCAGTGCTCGCACCACTCGTCTACGAGCTTGCAGAGGCCGCTGGCCCCGCCGATCTGCGTGCAATCCTCACAACGGCGTGCAGCCCCGAGTGGCTCTCTCAACGAGAGGCGGGGATGAAAAACTACTGTTCCTGTAGGTTGTAGCAGCTAAATGTAGTTTTAAATATCATTTTATTCATTTGTTATTTTTTTTTAAATCCGCGCCGCCCCTACCAGTTACAACGAGTTATAAGAAGTCTGAAGGTCTCAAGCCCTCAGCTAGCTTGTAACACCCCGGCTGGCTTGGAACCGGGTTACACGCACCTTACCCAAGTGTTGCAAGCCACGAAAAAATTAGGACCTTGGAACGCCTTGGGACCGGTTGAGTGGCGATACAACCCATCCAGGATTTTTCCGACGTACCAAAAACCAGCGATCGCCCGCCCCCGAGTCGAACAGGGGTCTCCTGCTGCCCAACAACTGACTTTTTCAAATACTTGTCGCAAGTCCATTGCGTCTGCTACCGGGCCTTTCCTTTCAATTTATCTTCCAGGCCAACTCTGATATTTTTTTCTCAGCCCATGCGCGATAAAACGCTCAAAAATGCCGACCTGATAACGGTTTTGCGACGCAGCGATCATGAGAGGTGCAGTGGTGCCGCCGGGCCTTTACATCTAGGTAATCTGAGTTCTCGGCCTCGTCATATATTTTTTCTCCCAACATCAGGCCCAATAAAACGAACATTGTGCTGCTTGTGCCGGCCCCGAATCGAACGGGGTCTCCGTAATCCGTAAAACACCGCAAACTTTACGGCCGTAACAGTACGGTGTCCGGCCCTAGCTCAACACCCGGCGCGACCCGCCAACGCCGAGCCCGGTGAGCCAGAAGATAACACGACCCGGGTTTGGATGTGCTGATCTAGTTCGTGGGCGGTGGCGTTGCGGGCAGGGAGCTTGCTTCGTCGCATCAGCTTGAGGAAACCTCCCGCACCAAGGCCCGAGGTGACTGAGGTGAGGTGACTGAGGTAAGGTGAGGCGTAGTGTTGCCGCCGATGCGAGCTACCATCGAGTTGTTACTCGCCTCGGCAATCGGGCTCGCCAACTGGAAGGCCATCTATCAGCCTTTGCCGTAGAAGGACGCGAGGGCCACCAGACGCCCGCGGTCACCCCAGCGGCGAATGCCAGCGGGACAAGCGCAGCTGCAGGTCTTCGACAGTCGGCGGGCGCTGCGCACCTGCTCCGAGTCTTCCTCGAGGCGACGTTCCCTTTGTTCAGATATGCTCCACACGCGCGTGCATGAACTGTGTTTCCTGTGTCCTGCAAATCAACAGCACCAGCCGAGCGAGAAGCTGCACACTCACTTTTACTGCCTACCCACTAAACATTGACAAATTTAAAGCTACGGTCGAAAGCGAAGGTATGTATGATACGCTGGTTGGTTGGTCACGGCTCCATCTCACAGCACCTGGATGCGTCACGAACCCAAGTAATCCATTACCGGGCCCACAGCCCACACCACTAAAATTAATCGCTGCATTACATATCGACTCCCCGCGTTCGGATCTCATGGCTTCGTTCATCATCATCATCATGTCTCAAGTACCCAAGTCGCGCCGCGCCGCGCCGTCCATCATCGAAGAAACTAGCACTCGAACTCGAAGTTGCCTATCGCACCGTCAGCAATCGACCCACACACCCAGAAGGAGACTCACTAGGGCAGTTCGACACCCGCCTGTTCGTCGGCGCCGTCGCCTTGAACTGCTTCGCCGTGCCTGTGTTTTCATTGTCGTCAGCGCGCACCTCCAGAGAAGAAGAAGGAAGCAAATGGGTACGCACCGGCTTTCGAGGGCGCAGCGGCCTTGGAGGCGGCGGGCTTCGCGGCGGGTTTGGCGGCGGGTTTGGTGGCGGGCTTCGCTGCTGGCTTCGCGGCGGGTTTGGCTGCAGGTTTGGCGGCGGGCTTCGCGGCGGGTTTGGCTGCTGGCTTCGCAGCGGGCTTAGCAGCGGGCTTTGCCACCGGTTTGGCGACGGGCTTCGCGGCGGGCTTCGCGGCGGGTTTGGCTGCTGGCTTCGCAGCGGGCTTCGCGACAGGCTTCGCGGCGGGCTTAGCAGCGGGCTTCGCGGCGGGCTTTGCGACCGGTTTAGCAGCGGGCTTCGCGACAGGCTTAGCAGCGGGTTTGGCCACAGGCTTAGCAGCGGGTTTGGCCACAGGCTTAGCAGCGGGCTTGGCCACAGGCTTAGCAGCGGGCTTCGCGACCGGCTTAGCAACAGGCTTGGGCTTCGCCGCTGGCTTGGGCTTCGCCACCGGCTTAGCAGCGGGTTTGGCCACAGGCTTAGCAGCGGGCTTCGCCGCAGGCTTAGCAGCGGGCTTCTTCGCCACAGGCTTCGCGACCGGCTTAGCAGCAGGCTTGGGCTTCGCCGCTGGCTTGGGCTTCGCGACCGGCTTAGCAGCAGGCTTCGCCGCCGGCTTGGGCTTCGCCACTGGCTTGGGCTTCGCCGCCGGCTTAGCAGCAGGCTTCACCACCGGCTTGGGCTTCGCCACCGGCTTCGCGACGACGGGCTTCTTCGCGACGGCCTTGGCCTTGCGCACTGCGAGGTCCTACCGCAGCAAACGCAAGTCAGTCATGCGAACGGCGAATAATCAGAGGCGACTCACGGAGGCGTCTCCGCGCATTTCGGCGATCGGCGCAGCGAACGTCGGGACGGCGAGGAAGAACGCGAGGAGGGCGGCGACGGGGATCTGCATTGTTGATGAAGGAGAAGGAATGGAATGGAATGGAATGAAAAGGTTGGTGGAGGAGAAGTAAAAGACAAGCAAAGAAGCGGCGGGCGAGAAATGAAAGTGGCTGGAACTGAAAGGAAGAAAAAAAGCAAAAAAGGACCAGCCAAGGCGAATGAAGATGTGTGCTCAGCAGTTAGGGCTTATATACGAAGATTGGATCAGACGATAGCGAACACATGGGGGTGGTTACGCGAGCGGCACAGCGTTCGGAGGTGGCCCGAAGCACGGCCATTAATTGGAGTGATGGTTCTGATCTGATTCGGGGCGCTGTGTCAGGATGAATGGTATCAAGGAGAGTTGCAAAATGCATCTTGGGTGTTTGACCTACCGATGCAGCCCCTGCGAAGCGAATCACCACATGTTACGAATTTGCCTCTATGGGCGGAAAAAGCGATATCGGCGTAAGTTAACTGGCCGCCGCCCAAGGCACAATGCCTAACAACGGCAAGCAAAATTCACTAGAGTTGCAAACTGCTCTCGCTTGGGCCCATTTCCCAACGGTTTCCCTCCGGAACTTTCGGGGATGATGCCGACGTGTACTTAGAGCCATAAAAACCAAAATAAATAAAAGGGAATCGAGTGAAACTCAGGGAGAACGTCCTCACAATTTTTGGGAATGTTGATGGTTGTTGATCTCGTGGAATACTTGACTGATCTACATCGCGTCAGCGCTCAATTCTCATCCAATTCTCATCATTTTTACTCACACCAAATGTCATTCCCGGAAGTTCCGGAGGGAAACCATTGAGAAATGCCTCCAAGGGATGTAGTCTCTCACAGACAGACGCTACGAACTTGATGCTCGTACTTCGCATGTTGTAGGCAGTTTGCAACACCAGTGAATTTTGCTTGCCAATGTTAGGCATAGTGTGAAGTCTGAGGGGCGTGCTGGGTTTAGTCGCCGAAACCAATAATCTCCATGGCAATGGGAGGAAAATGCATCAAGCGTCTCGGATCTGTGCAAGGTACACTACCTTCTTAAGAAGTTGATACGCGAGAATGCTGTGCTGCCGTATATGGCCGTATGTGGCTTGGCCTTGGTGGGGATTTGGGCTCTGGTGTCATGTGTGGAACAACCTCAGGCCCGATTAGGCCTGGAGCTGTCAAGCCAGGCCCAATTGGGCCTGAGGCTGTCAAAGGCACATGCCGCTGTCAAGCCAGGCCCAATTGGGCCTGGGGCTGTCAGCGGCGCGTGCCGCAGGCTCATTCCCAGGCCCCTATTCCACCTTGTTTCTCAAGTTTTGCACTAGTCTGCCATGCTGGGGGACGTTGTATGGTCCAACTTGAGATTATAGATGAACCATTGCGCCGCAGGCCGAAAAAAGTGGCCCAAATAGCCCCCGGAACCACAGGAAATTCAATAAAAATAAAAGAGTGTTTTGCACTGAATCTGGTTCACAAGGGCATGGGTAAAATTAATTGGGCCTCGAACGAGTCGGGGAGTGCCACAGGCCAGTAAAATGAGCCAAATTTAGTGAAAAAGAAGCTAAATTCGTGGGAGGACTTGCAGAACACTGTGAGCACAATATAATCTGATCCACATCTTGCGTTGAGTTGGGAATTTGTGAGGAATGAATTTGAATACCTTGCCTAGGTTCAGATTCAGCATGGGAAGGGGTGTCTGCAGAAATACCAGCCTAAGGATCTAAGGAATTGTGCAAGAGAAATTTTACATGTTTGGGTACTGTGGGTGGAAGTGTTAAATCCGGGAAGAAAAATGTATACACATGGCAAAACAAAAATGAAGGAAAAATGCGGGATGCGTCGGAGGTCTATTGAGACGTGAGAGAGGGAGAAACAAAATTGCAAAATGAAAAAGCATATAGCGTGCTGGCAGGTTCGAACGTACGCGAAGGAAAAGAGATCACGCGATCGGCAAAACTAAACCTGAGCACTTTCCAAGTAGACTACACAAACTTGCAAGATTTGTCTCTGCTGAACACTCCAAGTGGCCCAAGGACTTTTTGAATAATTTTTGAATAATAATTTTTTGTTCCACATATGACACCAGAGCCGGGATTTGCGTCACTTCCGTGCAAGCGCGTTACCATCTCAGTTAGTAACCGGCAAGTCGGGGGCATTTTGGCTGCATAATTTGTCCAGCATTCGCGTGAAAGCCGCAGTCGCGCCAAGTTTCCTTGAATTTGCTCGAGCGAGTGGTTTTAAATAAGTAAGAGAGTGTTGGCACATTGCATTATAGCGCATTAAGGTGTACGTATGTAAATCGTAGCTAAAACTAAATGCAAGGACTCTGTCCTGCCCGAAATCATTTCTCTTCATAGCGGTAACTTCAAAGATACGCTCTTCTTCGTCGTCGCGAAATCGCGGCCAACGCGCACGACGTCGCTGACCAGCCCAGCGGCCTTGCGCTGCTCCAGAACCGGCGCCTCGACCTTCGCAAAGACCAGGTTGGCAGGCGGCGGCGGGCCTGTGGCGGGGTCGCCTTCGAGCATCACTGTGACCTTGCCCGTGGTGAGCTCCGCGAACGCCTCGCTCGCATTATCCCAGAACTCCTCCTGGAACTCCGCCGTGATGCCCGGGTTCTTGATCAGGTTGATCACCGCATTGCCCTTGGCCGTGAGCATGCTCCCGACGTAGTCGAAGTCGTTCTTCTCCGCGAAGTCGGTCGCGACGACGCGCAGGCGGCGCAGGCCCGCGGGCTGCGGGTTCGGCCCGGACCAGAAGAACGCCTTGTCTGTGCGCGGGGTGTCGATCATGCCGCCGTTGATCATCTGCTGCGCGGTCGGCGGGTGCGCCGCGACCTTGCTCCCGGTGAGGCCCCGCGCGGCGAGGTCAGCGGCGTCAATATCCAATGTCGGGACCGGGGCCGCAAAGGAGGGGAGCGCCAGGCAGAGGAGGGCGATGAGGGTGAGGGGCGATGTGAAGCGCATTATGGTATGGCTCGCGGTGGGTTATCGAAGAATGAGTGAAAAAAGTTCGCTATAGAGTGCAAGATGCATGAGCGTTGACTCTACATGGTTGAAGAAGAACGTACGTGGACGAAAGTCAGGCCAAAGTCGCTCGGTAAGAAAGGAAAGAAAGGGGGGGTGAAAGACCAGTACCGACACGAGAGCGCAGCTGAAGAATCCATCATCGACCTGTGCGACTTTTAAAGCACAGAAAACCGCCAAGCATCAATTTGATAAATTGATCGATTGATGTCGGTGGCCGTGCACCATTCATTTCCCCGGTTGCCCCGAATGTTGTGATCCGATAGTCCGTTATTACGTAAAGCACGCCGCGTGGTGCTGTGCTGCGACAATTGCAATGTTTCAATGCGTGATTGTCGAGTAGGCACGCTCTTAAACAGTGTTTGACTCGCGCTCCCAACAGTGCTCGAACAGAAACATGGCCACCCCCCCTCGTACGTCCCCATACCCACTCCCAGCCCAGACTGACTGACTGGCATCCGCACCACGCTTTAGTAACCGCAACGACCATCCTCGCCGCATTCCACCAAGAAGACGGCACGGGGGCCTCCCTCCCGCTCTTCCAGTCCCTCCTCGACTCCGGCGCGTGGGACCCCAACGAGGGCGTCGGGCACTCCGGCACGCCCCTCCAGCTCGCCGCCGCCGGCGACCACCTCCTCCTCACCAAATGGCTCCTCGCGCACGGCGCGGACCCCAACGCGTACACGCAGAACCTCCTCGACACCACCCTCGCGACGGCGTGCCGCGCCTCTGCGTTGCCCGTCATCGAGCTGCTGCTGGACGGCGGCGCGGAGGTGAAAAACTCGGGCGCGCTGCAGGCGGCGGCGGAGGCGGGGCGCGTGGACGTGCTGGAGCTGCTGGTGGGGAGGGGCGCGGACGTGGATGAGGTGCCGGTGAATGCGTGGATGGAGCGGCGGGGTGCGCTGCTGAGTCCGCTGCAGGCGGCGGTGCGGGCGAAGCAGCCGGAGGCGGTGGCGTTTTTGGTGGGGCGCGGCGCTGGGAGGGGGGAGAATTCGTAGAAGCGTGTATGTGCCGAAAAATGTGATCATCACAGTGTGTATTTTCAAATGCCGAGCGCTAGTCCGGTGGTAATCGGGTGGCAGTCGCCGCAGCGCACTCGGATACTAAGTACGGCGGTCAGAATATTTCAAAGGCTTACTTGCTCCCTAGGAAGCCCTGGTAGACCTGGGTGTACACATGTGATCCACTGCGTTCAGATCTATCCCCTCCCGCGTCCCCCGATTTCATACCTCCGCGCGCCAAACAAAAGCCCGCATGTACCCACATATCGATTTCAGGTTTCACGGTGGCTAGGCCCAGGACTAGGGCTTGCACCTCGTCAACGGCATCTTAGTGCGCCCTAAAGCTCGGTGCGAATGATTGGGCCCTTCAAAAGGCAGAGACAATTCATGGCTTGAATTAACGAGCAGCCCCTACATTGCGTGGGATTCATTCATCAGCTAGACTAGCGAATAGACCAAGGAGCCGAATTCAAGAGAATAACCAGACCTGTAGTAAATCCAAACACAACAGCAGCACTAAAAATACAACCACAATCACGCGGGCAATCACGCCAGTGCGGGATAAGTGTCTCCTGCGCGCAGACTCGGAGTCGGGGATCAAATCAACAAATTTAGGCTTCAAGCGAGTCGACGACGTCGGTCGGTCGTGAGCGGGGAAAGCGCAAGAATCTACACGACAGCTACTGAGGTCCGTCGCGGATTTCGTGTGTAGGCGGGAAGCTAATAATGCGTGTCAGCGCTGGCAGTCAAGAGGAGATGCGATGGCCGTGCACAAGCTAACCTCGCGCGCTTCGCGGGTCTTCGCTGTGGCCGGAGCAGTCGAGCAGGTCCGAGCGCCTATGTATGGCCAAGGGTAGCAAGCAAGCTTCGCCATGCCGCCGTGAAGCTCAGCACCATCGTCTGCCATGCTTACAGTACCGACGTCGGTCGTGAGTGAGTGGGGAAAGCGCAAGAATCCACACGACACCTGCACTGAGGTCCGTCGCGGATTTCGTATGTAGGGGGGAAGCTAATAATGCGTGTCAGCGCTGGCAGTCAAGAGGAGATGCGATGGCCGTGTACAAGCTGACCTCGCGCGCTTCGCGGGGGTCTTCGCTGTGGCCGGAGCAGTCGAGCAGGTCCGAGCGCCTATGTATGGCCAAGGGTAGCAAGCAAGCTTCGCCATGCCGCCGTGAAGCTCAGCGCCATCGTCTGCCATGCTTACAGTACTCCATTAACGGCGCGTCTGCACATCTAGAATGCGTTGATTACTCACCGACGAAGCTGGGTCGCGTGCCAGATTGAAGTCGGACTCGAGGCGCAGCTCGCCCGTGTCGTTCCCACCGGCGGGGACATGACCTCGTCGGTGTTGTTGCCCGATCCGAGCCCTCGAGCAGCACGTCGAGGAAGATGTCAAGTCAAAGTCGAGCCGCGTCGATCGTCATGCCGAGTGGCTCGCCCGGACGCTGATCACCTCGAAGGGCGAGAAGTTGCCTGCGTCGGCGAAGCGCTCGAGGATCCTCGAGCGGGCGAGAATTGGGGAGCATACCGATGCTGATAGGAAACGGAAGCGTAAGCGGACGCCGGACCTGGCGCCGGCACGGTACGCCAGTGAGCACGTATTCGGGCTCCGAGTCGATGTCCTCATTGTGCCCTGCATGAACCCCACGGTGTACGTCTAGTTCTCTGGCATCGCGCACGGCTGTACGGCGGCTGCAGTCGGCAAGCCGTTGATGCTCGACGCGCGCGTCCGCGTGTAGAGATATGGGCGATTCCGGGTAAAGGGCACCAGGACGCGTCTGGGGAGAGGCTGGCGTTGGTCGCGGAGAGAACGCGAGGGAGTGACGAAGAGTCGAAGACAAAGGAGGCTGCGACAAGGGCTGCGATGAGGGGCTAAAGGACGGTTGATGTCATTCATTTGACCTCAAACTCACCACGCATCAAACAAATAAAGAACGGCTGGTTTGATCCGAGCTTCATGGGTACAACTTGAAGTCGTTGTGTGACATAACGACTTCGCCACAAGTACGCTCTCATCCCCTTCAGGACTATGGACTTTGCCACCTTGTACTGGTGCCCTGCTCTCCCCAAAGAGTCGAAGACGATGAGGCAGGGTTCTCGCCCGGCCGAATCTCAACGCAACTCACTGGCAGCGTTCCAAGTATTACGACGACGACGGTGTAGTGCATGCGTGACTTGTGACGCCCATTTGCTGAGACTTTTCTTTTCCAGGACGCACTCAACGATGATATTCCACGTCGTTTTCGCTCCCATGGCTTTCATCAAATCGCTCCTCACACATACTATCACGACGCTACACACCACTCTTAGGGCTACAGCACATATCTGAAATCACGATTCTGTATGTCCGTCAAATCCAAAAATTCCTGCAAGAAGATATCGATCAATCGTAACCTCACTTTTTTTATAGGTTTGGCATAAAACGTACTTTGTCGACTCTGATCCTCTTCACCGCCCCCGACCCGTCTTTCGCGGGCCGTTCGACGTACACGTTGTTATACCCGTCGTCCGCATGCGGTTCCGCGTCGCGCCGCTTGTTCTCCGCCGCCAGCAGGTAGCGGATGATCAGGAGGAGCGCCATGCAGGAGACGAAGCAGACCCCGATTATGATCCACGGCACGCGGTTGCGCGGCTTGTATTTTTGCTATGTAATAGCTCGCGCATCAGGGGGGAATCGATTATCAATACAGACAGGAAGCATACGAACCTGCCACATGAACGGGCCCACGGCGTTCCCGACGCACTGCAACGGCAAGATATGGGTGGGTACAGTCGTGTACGATGGTCGAATCGACTGACATATGCACTCAGTATGATTGCATTCGTCGTAATGCGCTTGGTATGTCCAGCCGTGACTGACGACAGCCACGAGAGGGAGATTACTGGCAGGGGACACGTCAGCGAAAAGAGGAAAGCCGCCACAGGAACGCAGGTCCCACCGAACGCCGTAGTGCCCACCCCTTGAAATAAATATCGTAAGCCATTTCCGGCGACATCGCTGAGACGGGAGAGAGATTACATACCTGTGACCCAGAGGGAGAACAGTAGGCCGATCTTGTTGCTCCACGGAAGCGTATTCACCAAGACGGCGCCCACGATGTTGGGGATTTTCCACACGAACGCTACGTACGCCCTCTGCCCGGTTCGCGCGGCGATTTTCACGCCGGTCCAGATTGTCACTATCTCTACTACGCCGTCGACGCAGCTGAGAAGTGTGGTTTGGAGATTGGTGAATCCGAACGAGGCGACGATAATTTGGCGCTGGTTCCTGGATCGCCTTGTTAGCACGGTTCCAAGCTACGGTAGGGTTAACTTCACGATAAGCTGTTTAGGGGCATGGTTAATCATGAGTGGCTAGACAAAAAAGACGAGGATAAGGTACCTGTTAGGCACGTTGGTCAGGGCGGAGAACAGTGCGAACAGCCACGTCTTTGGATCGGTCAGGGCTTCAATCATCCTTGACCCAGCGGGCGATAATCAGAAAATTCCAAGCAGTTATTGTAAAAAAAAAAACTCACTGTTCCCTCTTGAAATGCTTGTTCTCGACTCCCGTTTGATTTTCCTAGATGGATATCAGTATCCGTCACTCAGCAGGACCCGGTCCACGACAGACCTTGATTCGCAGTACCGCGATGGCGCGCTCTTCGGGCGTGAGGAACCACGCAGTAGTGGGCGAGTCCGGGAACAAGAACCTGGAGCAAGTATGCATATTGTATATTTATCGTGGGGCGCAAAAATGGGACAGACTGACCAAAACGCGGCGGATGTCATGAATGTGAGAATACCCGTGAGGATCATGAGCCACTGCCACGGCTCGAACTGCGTCGTCTTGATATGCAGCGTGCCAAAGCTGATGAAGCCCGCGATTATCTGGGCTGCATATGGGGTGAGTGAGTGCATTGCGCGGAGTTCTACAAAAGTATTGAACTCACCGGTGCCGTTCATCAAGACTGGAAAAGGACAGCGAGCGTCAGCTTATAGACATATAGACAGAGGAGACGGAGTTGAGATAAACCATACACCAGTATCCGACGCGGAGCGTCTGTTCCTTGCGCGTGTAGAACATGGCCGATACGATCAAGAACCTGGAACGATAGGTAAACGGTGTATTCGATGCGCACAGAGCATATCTACCCTGCCGTGATGCACCTGGGTCAAACATAACACAACTGAGACTAGTGCGCGAAAGCTAAAGCACCGGTCTCGTACCCTTCGCACATTCCCAAGATAAGCCGCACAACGAGCAACCCAGCGAAGTTCTTGCACGCCGCGTGGAAACAGAGGGCCACGCCCCAGACAAAGATATTCAGGCTGGTGGGATATGCATCAGATCCCGTCCGAGCAGCGAACGGTGATAGCACCTCATCCACTTCGCTACCGGGAAGCGCTGCAAGGCCAGGTTCTGCGGGAATTCAAACGCGAGATAAGACAAGTAAAATATCGTCCCAAGCCTTGAGTACAGTCAGATACATGCTGCTCATGGAAAAAGAAGCGCACCAATTGTATCTGAATAGTGCTGTTGGATCAGGATATATAATTTAATGAGGGGCGTCATTCGTACTGGTTTGTAGTAAGATGCGTCGCTTCTCTGATTTTCGCGGTCAGTGCGGAGATGCCGACGAGATGGAACGACTGACCGGATCCCTAAAATTGCAGAACTACCCAGCGTCGCCTTATCTAGGTACAAAGCTGCCTCAAAGTGTCTCTGAGGAAAGTGAAACCGTCAAACCCATGTATTGAATCCTGGCATATTCATCAGCTACCTGCGAGCCGATTCAAAGAATACGCACCAGTACAGAACTAGATCAGAGAATCAGCGCGGAATGACCGAGTTCAAGCAGCAAAACGCACTGAACATCAACGGTAGGATATGATGATCGATTTTTCGCCTGGGAGGGCGTTTACTATGTCGCCCGTATGTATAATATTACCTGGGATTCACCTCACGCGCAAAGCCTCCGTAGAATCGAGGTCTGCGTGGTCGCCGAAGACCAACCACGCCCCGGTGTCGACTTCGTTCACTGATACCTCGACGGCATCGTGCGGCGGTTTCTCGTTGACATCGTTCACGTCGCTACGTTTCTCATCGATAGATTCGCTGGAGGTGCCCATGGTAGAAGCGGATGAAGTTAGCAGTCGTCGGAACTGACACGGAATTTGACGAGGAATACGTGGACACATGCTTCCATTCTGCCCTTCCGTCCAATCTCTCGGGAAGCCCCCTTATCGGTCGCTCCAGCCAATCCACTGCAGACTCTGCTTCCACAAACAAAGGCCGCATTTGCATTAGGCCGGGAGTTGAGCCACTGATAGGGTTTTGATTGGCCAATCCGGTGGGCCTCTTTCACAATCAAGACTTTGCCGTCACGGTGTATCCACCCTTTCACATGTGAATTTCCGACAGGGAAGTGACCTAGTAGACCCAGAACAGTAGACTTCCGCGGAGACATGAAGAATCTCGGGGTGAAGACTGAAATTGTCCCCGCGGAGTCCAGAAGGATGAGCGTCGCCACGATGGAATTTGCCCGTATTGCAGTGGCCTATTGATCACATGCGAGGACAAATAGAAGACTGCATTGCGGTTGGCAATCTTGAGCCAATTGCATGGAGAGAAGAGCAAAAGAGAGCGAAAGAATTAGTGCCGTTGGTAGCCAGGACTTGGTCAGGCGGATTGAAGCTAGGCACAAGAGGCGGGAGCCTCCATCCTTGGTGGGGACACCGGATTCGTCTGAGAGTTTGGACCTGTATTGATGAATGGCTCTGGCAGCTCGCAAGTACATATCTTATCTCATCTTATCTACCTACCCTTTTCGGACAATTTACGTAGAAACGTGTTTCATATCCTCACTCGTTCTACCACCTATGGTGGCTGACTGAGGTATGTCTTATTCACTTACTTACACTTTAATTACTCACTCACATACCTGTAGACCTCTGTACCTTTACAGGTATAATATTAGTTATTCTACCACCTATGGTGACTGACTGAGACCTCCATACCTTTACAGGACCACTCAAGCAATGTTCTGGTTGGGAGAAAGTCGGGGGTGAGAGATTGCTGGGGATTACATCACCAAATCTGGAAAAAAATCAATGGTTTGATCAGGTGAGGATTGTGATATTTGTGCAATAGTTGTCCCAGATCAGACGCAGTTGCGAGGGCTCACAATCTCCAAACAATTATCGCGGGCCGCAGTTAACAGCAGATGACCAGCATGAAATGTTGTATTGTATTGTCTCTCGATGCCGTTATTACTTGGGCTCATAAAGGCTTCTGATCACGACACAAGGTGAGGAAAGTACTTGAGGGATATCAAATATCTGAGAACCGTATGCATGTACTTTGCTTTGATTCAGTAAGAGTGGATGGTTGGCACCAAAGTTCCGAGTTTGGCCTTTGAAGCTTCAATGTTGGAGGTTAACAAAGTTACTTGTACAAATTAACTTGCCCTTACAAAACAAACTTAACTTAACTTATGACAGGCCAAGTTAAATTGTCAAGTCAAGTTAAGTAAAAGTACCTGCTAAGCTAACTTGGGTGATGGCATAAGTTAATTTGGCCATATTTACTTGTGCTAACTTTTTGTTAACTTGAGGGCATTTGAGGCATCTGCATGCTGATTTGTGTTTCAAATATAATTCATGGATGTATATATAGCATATCTCTATGCTTTATATGAGATTCGGATAACTTTTGGCTATGAACACAGCCAAAGTTCCTAAAATGGCAGTACAGCCCTTGTCTTTCTCATGCAATCATTTACAGTCATGTCATGTGCAAAAGCTTGGGCAATGTATTTTGAGGGGCTTGTACATTATGAAGAGATAAATCAGCTGCCACCATGTATTTTGGGATCTCAATTTCAAGCAGTATAAGTTTAGAAGATAGAGTTGGTGTGATCATCAGCCTATTCAGATAATCAGCTGACTTGATGCCTTTTGGGTCCTCAATAGGACTTTACGCAAAGTTGCGCTGCTAAAAATAAGGCCCAAGTAAAGGTACAAGTTAGCCAGAAAAGCAACTGTATTCACACTCAAAGAAATTTCCCTAAGTCCCCTTGTGTCAGAGCAAATGAGCATGCAGGAAGATCTTGTGAACATACAGTTTTGATTTTCATCAATATTTCAAGAGAAGCCACAGTTTTCCTCTGATACTGCCCCTAATGATCATTTGTGTCTTATACCATTGTTACTCGACATGAACTTGGGCATGCTGGGTGGCAACTTGCCTAACTTGGCTGGATTGATTGCATAAGTTAATTTGTACAAGTTTGCTTGATGGAACTTGGCGTGCAAGTCAAGTTAAACTACAGGAAAGTAAAGTTAAGCTACGGGAAAGTTAAGTTAACACAAGTTCCATCAAGTTCACAGTTAACAGACAATTCACCAGCCAATTAAAGTTCAAATACAGTTGTGACACTGCATCCAGAATACCACCAGCAGGGAAATGAACAACTTGCCATCCCCAGTTGCATTTCCTGATTGTATTCCTCCAGGGAAGCCCTGGTATAGCTGAATTTAATTCTGGGGGTTTATAACATGACACTCTTTATTTCTATGCTGTTGATTTCCTTAGCTAGCTATTCCCTTGCACCTTAGAAATATGTTTCAACAAATCTTGCCAGAATGTCATGTGATTATTAGGCAAACAGTGTGACACATTGATGTTTCTGATTTGATGTTTGACTATCCGATTAACTTGAGTCACCCAGCTTGGAGAAACTTGAAGCACCAATGCATTGAGTTTGGTGTACATAATGATGTTGTCCAATTGAATTCAGTTTCATGACATTGTGTCTGATTTTATTCTTGAAGACAAGGTCATGAAGGCATAGAATAAGTAAACCAGGCACACACATACTCAATTCACTCAATGACCTTGGAATTGGTCACCCTTCTATCCAAAACTGCCATTTAAGCATCCATAGAGGCATAAGTAACATATGTTCTCTAACTGTCCAAGTAAGCAAGCTACAAGTTAGTTTGACCAAGCATGGGAATAAGTTCTGCTAAGTTTGTCTGCTAAAATTAAGGCCCAAGTTAAGTTCCAAGTTAGGCCAAAACTTGCTTTATTCACATTCATGTTGAAGCCTGGTCACATCCAATTCATGCACAGACAACAGTTTGTCGCCTGATTTGTGTGGTAGTGCCAAAATACCTGAATGATGCAACTATTGTGAGCTCATATGTGTGCTGTGCCAATTCAGATTGACTTTGCTGTACCTATGTTCTTCAGATGTTCTCAGGAAAAAGAACATATCTAAGTGATTCAAGCTCTGCCATCAAACTCTGCCCATCAACAAACAGCCACCAACATTGATATTGGAGTCAGCAATTTCTTCCTTTCTCCCCATTGTCCCCTTCTGCTCCACAACTGCTTTGTCGACTAAGTTGTCGACATCATCCATGGACCTTCCCCACACCTCATACTTGATATCTCTGTTACCCATAGCCAAATGGCCCACCTCTTCTGCTTGACCTTCTTGCCCTTTCTAACCCAGTCCTCCACACCCTGCACCAACATCTTCTTCACATGTTACAATCACTTTTACTTATCCTATTATATTCAGATGTTTTTCCCTCTGTGTGCAGTGGCTCTCAAATGTATCTCCTCTTTGAATCACATCAATGCCACCTGGGCTGCACCCACATTTTGGCTACAAGCTGCAGTGTAGATTAGGAGTCATACCAGTTCTACTTGTGTTTTGCCTCCTGAATATTACTGTTCCCTGACTGCCATTCAACAGCTTCAATTGAAATGCTAGTATTCTATCTGTGCTAGAATCCTCCTCTTGACTGGCAACCACTCATAATGTCGGAAAAGTGTTTGTCTGCCCTTGCGATATTCACAATTATTGTCTGTTCTGTGACCACCACATGTGCTTGGTTGTGAATGTAATCTGTTGTGATCCAGTCCACAATAATTGTGGGGATTGTTGAGATTGTGTGGATCACGAGCACAGACATTCATTTGCAACTTTTTTCCAGATTTGGTGATGTACTAATTTGTCTCAGACCACATCAGACCTTGTCAGCGATCTCCTTGGAATAACCTCCACTCCCTCTCCTGACTAAATGCAGTGAAGGATTGGCCATGGCCATACTCTGCAGAGGTTTCAAGCACCCATTTACCTGACTCGTAATTAAAATATTTACCATTCTTGCTGCGAACTGTCATTCTGGATATGTGTAAAAGAGAATTCCCTGTCTATGCATGCTACTAAATAAAAATGATACCATGCAATTGAGAACATCAGCATGAGAAAATGCCAAGAGCATCTCTACACTTCTCTGTTCTATTATGAGAGGTGATATAGACAAAAACAGTGTAATATACCTAACTCTATTCACTGACGCTGCAGATATGACCACACACACCCTGCGCCATGCAGATGGGTAGCTGCTTGTTTTTTGACCGAATCATTTTTGCGGATGTTAGTGTGTACTCATTCTCCATGGTGGTCAGGAAGGTACATAGGATATTGGTTTACTGTATTGTAGTTTTGTAGCTGTCATGTTGTATGTAGGCTTTAATGGATTTTCATTGTCCCAAGACCATCTTTTGTGAAGCAAATGAAATATTAATGGTCTCTGAATGCATGTGAATCAGTGTCAATTTGACCCAAATTTTGCAGAATTGGCAAATGCATGATAGGATTCTCAGAATTCGATTTGTGGACCATTTGGTCAAAATTTTGCAGAATTGAACCAAATTCTACTAATTCGGTCGAATTGGTCTAGATTCAGGAAAGAGGTTTTTCCTGATGTAGCACTCACTTGTGTGCAGAATTCGGAGTTTGGGTTAGATGGGCCAGAAGATCAGAGTGCTGGGCTGTTTGTTTGTGCCCAGAAGATTGCATGGCAGCGAGGCAAGAGGAAGATGAGGGGAGGAAGGTGAATGCACACATTAACATTATGCAAGGATATTATGGCCTAATTGGTATTGTGCAGGTCTTGCATTTGTCATTATTCTGGATGTCAGGGGTTCAAATCCAACTCTTGCCCTTTCTTGCCTTTTCTTTTCCAATTTTTTTTATGCAGCTCTAGGTCCACCATAGACTCCCCTTGACTCAGTATGGTACCAAAACCCATACCGTATGCCATCCCATATGGTGAAAAATCGGAACCCATAAGTACCGTATTTTATATGGCTGTAACTGTATACAGTTATGGTGCCAATCCCTATGGTAACATCCATTTCACTGACTTGCTGGCAAGACAACACGTCATTGCAAAATCAGAAATACCACTTGAGAGGTTTGAACACAAGACCCCTGTGTTGCAAGCAGGAGGCAATGCTTACCACTGGGCCAAACCATGGATGCAAATGTTTTCTTCTGAAGCAGCTAATATGGGATGGATTTGTAACCTTGGGTTGTAAATGATGGTGTCAAACTTTACCATCACACAGCCACTCGTAAAGCTCAACACCATTGATTTATAGATATTCATTGACAAGATCCATGCAATCCACATGCAACTGATAATATCTGTTAAATCTATCTAAACACTTGTATGAAGAGAAAAGAGAAAAATACAGAAATGTCAATGATCAAAGAAATAATATCAAACTACATATTTCACAACACAACCTGCAAATCACCTACAACATCCCTGATTCAATGACCAGCCTACAACTAACAAGTCCTGAGTGTCAATTCCATATGTGCCTTTAGGTCGCTTATAAATTGTGAGGTGTGTAAGGATATGCTCAGGCTCAATAATACAAAATTGGTCTGATGGAGCAGCATCAACAACAGTTGTGTTGATATGAGGCATCGTAGGAAAAGGAGCTCTTTCCCTCACCCACTGTGGTATAACTGTATGTTTCTGAATAAGAAGAAAAGTTTGCAAAAGACCTTGAAGCGGAATCTGATATATGTCTTCAATGTAACCAGTGAGAAAAGTGGTTGGATTGTCAGGACTCTTGAACTGGATCCCACTATTTCCTTCATGGGACCTCTTGCAGCTGAAGGTTTGACCATCCAGTTTAAATTCAGATGGCATTAGGCTTGTTGGTGGTAAAACCATCTCATCATCTAGGTGAGGCATTTGAGAGGTTGATCACCACTGCATCTGCCCAATAGAATGCAAGTACTGCAAAATCATAGTATAGATTTCTGGTGTGATTTCTTTGCCCCCAGCAAGCATCTTGGCTGTTTCAACCCCAGTTAATGGTTTTAAAGGGTCAAAGGCCAGCTCAGGTTGCAAGATTTGTGCAAGCTGGCCCACTAGGTGACCCGATTCATCATTTTGAAATGGTTATCCTTCAACATTGCTTCCAAATGACCACGACGTGCTGTTTGGCATAACATAGTGAGGTCCATATCATCTTTGTTGGCCATTAGCACATCATGACAAATTCACAGATATACACTTACATATCTGCCTGTTGGTCTTGACTTTTCCAAACTCACCATTCAGATGCTCTCCTGGGAACTAACCAATGGTAGCCAAAGGTCCCCAGAATTTCAAGTGATCCCTGTTATGCATCACCAGATGGTGACTTGGCAAAGTATTGAAATGGTGGAACAGTTGACGCATGGATGTCTGATACTGAACAAAATGATCCATATATCAGTCGGCTTCAGTGTTCAAGGTTGAGTACAATGAAATGATATTTGTGCAGGCAACAAGGTGATAGAAATTATCAAGAAGCTGCTTAGAGACCTCCCCTTTATTCCACCAGAGTTCTGGTATGACAGGTGGGAAAATCACAGTGAAAAGAATGAGAAGTTGCTGTGCCTTGAGTTTGCCATGTGAGGGCTCTCCCAGGTTGTCAGTGGCCGGCCAACCCAAGTAGGAAGCTGAACATCTTCTATACAGCCTTGGATAATTTCTAATTCCTGTTCTGACACAGGGGGCAAAGTCCAGGGCAGATAGAATCCACCTGCCATGATGGATATCTACCGGGCTATAGCTGGACTGTCACCGGGCTGTGAAAATCAACACATTGTGAATGTGTGTCACATTGCATTTCTCTGACAGTGGATTACAGGCCAGGAAGTGTGACTGGCGCCGACATCCCCACACATCAACATAGACTTCCAACGATTTTTCGAGTCCTAACCAATTTACATCACCAGGAGATCTGTCTCCCCTCCAAGACCCAACGAGCAGTTTGCATGCAATATCATTGCACATCATTCCGAGTTCAATGGACCTTAAGTGACCTTGAGCACAGGTGGAATTTGGTTGAATCATCAAGTAGGAAACATATGCACCTATCCTGGAAAGGTGCAGCTGCATAGCCGGCTGGCCAGCCATTAGTCAGAATGGCAGCTGAACATCTTGGAAGAATGGCCCGGGAATTCAAACCTCTCTGAGTGATGAGGGAGAAGATGGACTCTTAGCAGGCATGGAAATTGCGGATGGGTTTTCAGGTGACAAGTCGAGGAGAAGCAAGGAGGGAACAGCTTATGGCCTGTTCTGATGAGGGAAGTGTTCAATCCTAGGCCCTGAAATATAGACATAATAGTATCAGGACTCAAGAGCAGAGCACATATCTTAATTGGTGGCCTGAAAATCCGAGACATAGGTTTAGTTCTTGGGTTCTGCAACATCTCTCTGTTGCAGATGAGCTCCAAGTTTGGAGCAGTCATGCAGTGAAAGTGTGTTTGAGTGTTGAGATAAGTTGATGGTGTCAAACACCAGCACTGTTGGGGCTTGATCTCCATCTCCATCTTGCAGAGACGCAGTGTCTTGTGTGGCACATGAATACAGACCCACAACAGGCAAGGAGTATGTACACCTGTGCAGTGGCCAGGGGCACAAGCTTGCAGCATGCCTCAGCATGCGCGACCAGGTGCGCACATGCAACCTAAGTCCACTGTGCACATGCGACGTGTGCGCAACGAAGAAGCTTGTAGCATACATAGATCAATGACATGAAGAGAAGGAGCCAAAAAACTGCCTTGATTCAATGCTGAAGTCCTTCCATAGGACTTTTGAATGCAGCTCATCCTTCAGTTAAAAGTTAACAGCAAGTTAATGGTGACTCAGATGTGTGGTGATGCTAGGGCTCTGACCATTCCCATTTTCGATGGGTCCACAGGCTGTCGCTATGGGAACACCCCGTCCATAGTGCTATTGGTGAGATGCTGCTATGGGTCGGGTATGGGACAGGTGGACCCATGGACGAGGTACCTGTACCCATTCGTTTATGGGTCTACAGGTCAACCTTTCAATTACCAAAATTGATGCAGAGGAACCTCATATAAACAAGTCTAGATTCAACCTAGATGGTCCACAATGTTCTCAGGTAAGTATTGTTCATATTATTCTTGCCCAGACTCATCGTTGTACCTCACAGTCGTCACTGATGTGCAGGTTCTGCTGTTGCTGTCCAACAAATTTCCTTGGGAGTGGAGACAATCACCTTCTGTTGGGCAGGTTCAAAGGCTGTGTGGATTTAGACACTTATTTTCATTGAGCAAGGGTTGGGGATGAGTCAGGTACTCGGAAAGCATTGGGCTGACAAAAAGAAGGTATCTCACTACTATATTTGAGTTGATGTTGAATAATAACAACAACAGTGTGAAAGAAAAAATGTTAGCAAGTTTATTCATTCAAGGATCACCTATGTGAATATTCTTGGCATTTATTTCAGAGTACCCAACACATACATGGGATCTTGACAACCAACAGAAGTCTATGGAAAGCCAGAGCACCACACTCAGTAAGTGAGTGTTTGCATCAATGCCGTGTGATGGCTGTCATGAACCCCAACACTCCTGGCCCTTACACTGGCACTGTGTTGTACACCTCCTTGGGCTCTATTCCCATTGGCAGGCCAATTAGCCCTGTAAAGAATCCCTTTATGCTCCTCAACTGTTTGAGCTCTGGTTTCAAAGTCTTCCCAGATATTCTTCTCAAGATATTAAACATTGCAACTCTGTGATCCCAGTTGACAGTTCAACTTCTAATGGTGATGTCATATTGGGGTCTCAATCATACCAAGTCTATATTTTGAAGGAGAGAAGAAAACTAAGACAAAAGTGTGGTTAGTAGATTTGAGTTGAAAGGCAATAACGACTTCCTTCAGACCAATACCAAGTGAATGTATGATAAAATGTGATTAAAAATTGAAAATAAGCATCTGGATTAGTTTCCAATCAAGGTGAGTGCACAACTGGAAGAAATAAAGCAATGGAAAGTAAGAATCCAGTCAGTCAGAGACTTGAAATCGAAACATTAGAGACATACCTCAAACCAATACCGAGTAAGAGTGGGTTTTCAATTGCATTGAGGCCTTCAGTATAGATGTCTTGATGAGTTTTAAATCGAAACGACTCCATTTTTTGAAGCATTTGAGCTTCTGAATTAAATACCCAGTCAGTTGGGGAACTTGAATAAGGAGATGTAACAACACACCTGGGGCCATTGTCAATCCAGAAGCTGCCCAGAACCTTCTTGGCTTTTAAGCAGAGGGTACGGTTGAAGAGGAAATAGCTTTGGATCAAGTTCTTGAATGCTGGAAGCATTTTGTAACGAAGGTGAAGGCAGTCAGTCCAAAAATCAATACAAGATTATGACCACATACCAATGGTCGACAGGAAATTATATCAGCTTGTTGGTCCCTCAAAGGCCTCAATCGGAGTATCCAATCAAGTCCAAATGATATATGCTCAATATGTTGAAGGATTGGATGGGTATACAATGTAAGTCAGCTAGTCAACATATGTTCAAATTACAACTGCAAACCAAGGATCAACAGCAGTCGCCAAAAAACCTTAGGAACATCATTTTTGAAGTCTGAAGTCAAGATGGCGTAAGAACTATATACTGAGGAGTTGAATGGATTCAGAGGCAAAATAAAGTCAGTCAGTCAAAATTTTGATTCAGAAATCATAATGTCATACCACAGGCCACCTGAGGGTCAACTCAGGCTGGAACCATTGAGATTTTTAGTAATGTGTTAATCAAGATAAAGTTTTATTAAACGGTTGTCCTGAAGCTTAAGGATAGAGGAGATCTGAGACAAAGATTGACTCAGTCAGTACAAGTGAATAAAAAATTTGTGGGACCATGCTGAGCTCCAGCAGCGAGTCAGTGCAAGGGAAGTGCTGTCCTAAGTTGCACTGTAGATGTAGTATGGAGTTATCCTGAAGCACTGAAGTAATCTAAAGTAAGAGAAACTGACAATGTGTAAGTAAAATTGAAGCTTAACTCTGCACCTGCTGTAGAAACCCCAAGGTTGTGAACCAATGAAGAGGTTCTCCTTCTGGTGTATTTTGTGTGCTCTGGGAGAACCTTGAATTCGGCTTGGGGTGTGGCTTGGGCACTCGTAGGAGATGGTTTTCGGGGTCCACAATGGCCATCACACAGCATTGATGTGAACACCCACTTACTGAGCATGGTGCTCCAGCTTTCCATAGAAGTCCAAAAAAGGAAACCTGCAAACCAACCCGTCTTCCACGGCCATAACCCATCATACAGATGGGATCTGTCTGTAGAGGCTCCCCAGAATTCGCTCTATGGACCAGCTACGGAATGGGTCGCCCAGAAAACGGCCGTAAACACCTGTTTCCTCTTATGGGATGGATGGGTTATGCATAAACCCAAGGACAACGTGCTTGACAGGATCCCAATGCACAAGATTATGCATAGGTGTCCAACGTACACCTTTTTCCTTAGACCAATCATCTTTTGCCTTGATAGTCGCTTTGGCGTGCCAAATGTTGGCTTGCATTTTAACTGTGGCTCCATTGCAGTATGTCCAAGATTTATAATCAAGAGTGTCAATATTGCCTTGCTTGATAAGACAGAATGAACAGAGTTGAATAACTTTATGAGATAGAAATCCTGCAATTTCACGAATTTCTCTGAGATCTGCAAGGAGAAGTAGAATCCTTGATTCCACAGGAACACCTTCAGGGCGTTGGTGTGTGGGCAATGGTTTCCCTGGAGTATTAAATTGATTCATACTCTCGACAAAGGAGTCAAGAACATGTGAGATGGCCCAAACATCTGGCATGCTTGGACCAGGCATCATGCCCACAATGAAAACATTCTCAAGTAGAAAGTGAATTTCGACTGGGAGATTGAGGCAGTATAAGACAATTGCACCACACAAGACAACCTTGCCTGTTAAAAAGGAATGAGTTCAAAAATCATTCCAACATGTTAAAACCAACCTGCAACCTTGTTCATAAAGGGGTTGAACCAGTCAATGTAGATAGCCCACACCAAATGGTATGTGAAGAAAACAAAATTTCCTAAACTCCACCATGCTGAACTATCCTGGATATCATGCTTGACTTCAGGGTTCCCACCAGCAGCCCTATTCTGATTTCAAAGAGCAGACTTCTCCAGATGATATTCAATCTCTGCTCAAGCCAGAAAGAACCTAAGCCAAGACTCAAAGGACTGAGTACTGTAGACGTGCTGTGGCACATGTTTGACACCCTTCCAAGTTCTCCGTTCCCTCCATAATTCTGTGCCACATTCGTGCACCCTGTCAGATCTTTTCCACTTGCAAAATGTTGGAATTGGAGAAGTTGTTGAATACATGGTATAGTATGTTGGACAGCAAGCAGTGTAATCAGATACAGACATCCTGTGGGAGTTGAAACCCAGGTGGGTCAACCACCAAACCTGCAGATTTGAATACACCAAAGACAAGCTTAAGAGTGATGACCAGAATAAATTGCAAAGCCTTCAAAACCATGTTTGCAGTTTTACGACTGACACCCGCATGCAGATTAAGCCAAGCTACAAGCAGCCAGCATAATTTTGTCACAGGTAATAGAGCTGTGTAGAACCACCTTTTTTTTTTTTATTGCTGAAATACAATCTGGGATGCTCACCTTTCCTGAAATATAATGGACCCTGAAACAAAGCTGGTTTGGGTTGTTCCACTTGCGGTAACTGTTCTATATGACTGAGTCCAGCTGCTGCATCCATCTTGGCCTGGGAATCACAATGTTAATGGTCTGAACACATTGATGATCCAACCAGCTTTCTGGGTTGAAGAAAACCATCTCTCAACTCAGAGGTCTTCCCACATGAGGAGCAGACACAGACCACCTTTGGTGGCATTGGTGGGGAGGGGGGAAGGAACAAGGATCAAAAGGTGTGGATTCAGCGATGGTCTCAGTCTTATGAACCAGTTCAATCATGATTATATCAGTAGCACAGATTTGACAGGTTGAGTAGCCAATCAGCTGCTGTACATTTTGATCAACTGCTGCGCTACTTCTGTGATGCTGCCACACCAACTTCTGGGCCAGGCTCCCCTGCCGGTCACCTTCCAGTCTGGAAGGTGAGGGTCAGGTGCCACGGTCATTGCCCCCAGTGTCCCTTTGATCACCTCACCAACACATGGTAAATATGTGCCCCGCAGTAGGTCTACAGAACAAATCTGACCCCATTGTGAAGGTATCATCATAGCACATATTGCCTGCAGGCTTACAGCGGTCTATGGCTAAGTTTGCCACTCCAGGGCAGAGTGTGTACTCTAGTGATTGTGTCTTACTTAGAGATGTAAGCTTTGTTAAAGCTTGCAAAAATGTGATTTTCCCCTGTGTGCAGCTACACACCTTATCAGCGGCAAGTGTAACCCGGTGCCATCAGTGCATCCCCAATGAGCTGAAAATGTTGTGAATTGGCTTATATAATCTTTAGTCATTGATATATATCAGAAGGCATTGGACTGCCACCTTGTGACTTGGCTATGCATTTGTCATTGATGCTTCGTACCACTTCATAGGTGCTTTTTGAATTTTTTCTGCATGCTCCCAAAGAAAATGCACTGACAGAGGTAGGAAGTTTTGTCATTATTTTTAACCAATTTTGAAAGCCCTGGAGCAAGCTTGGACATATCTGAAGTAAAAAACCCAAGCAAAAAGCAACACATTCACAGCTCTTCATGGGTACCCAGGAAATTTTAAGGCTCTCTGGTAAAATATTTAATACCCCAATCAATTGTTTTCCTTGTGCTGACAACAGAGGGAGCTAATCTGTATGCACAAAGTTGGACTTGCTGACCTTGCAATGACCATAGAGCAGTGGGGCTTCAACTTGCGAAAAATTGGGGTATATGTTCTCTCACTTATATTCTGTTTGTGCCCTGCTGCTTGTCGGCCACTCACCCTTATGTTGTTCTGAAAGTGACGCTCTCAGGCCAACTGTCTCACACTTTTCCTTACTGCCTGTGGCCTCGGTGTAAAGATTTCCCCTCAGGAACAATGTTGCACAAAGAACTTCATCCTCATCAACTTGATCACCACAATCATCTTGATCTTTGGCTCTCAACTCTTGCTACTCCTGTTATTCCATTTGGGCACCACACAGCTCACCTTTATAGCCGTTTGCGGAACTTAGGGTGCAGTTTTTTTTTTTTTTTTTTTTTTTTTTTTGCTTTTAGTCAGATTTTGACCTTTCCCTGCATAACAGCTGTTGTGGGCTCAATTTGTGCTCGATATGCTTGAAAACTATATGAGCAGGATTGCAACGCTTTTCCGCAGGGCCCTTGCATGTTCACAAGTTTCATTCAGGGACAGTAGTTATTATAATACAATATTATGTGGTTTTGACACATTTCTCGTTCTGTGTGAGAATGTGAAGGTTTAGCTGGCCAGTCTATTGTTGTAAAAAGAAAATTGCATATTTTTGAGGGCCCTGCATACTCAGAATGTGTATCTGAGTCTTGCAGAACTTGAACAATACACTTGAAGCTGTGGGATTGTGCTTCAACTCAAACTCTGTATATCTGTGTCCTCTCCATTCCAAGAGGCAAGCCAAGGGTGCCTAGTGATACTATCAGACACGCTGGAGAGATCCCACTACTCAGATTGGCACTGTGCCTCCCCATCTGGCAATGCGACGTAACCAAATGTGGTTGGGAATGATGTCGCGTGCCCGAGACTGCTGCAATCAGGATGTGTGGTGGCGCAGCGCAGGGACATTCAGAAGAAATATGAGTGACGGGATCCCTGTCAAACACCCAATGGTATAATTACTGACAGTTGGATCTTCCCCGGAAACAGAGAGCATGGAGATATTGACAGCCTGAGCTGCAGGTATATTTCACAGATTCATGGCTATTGTTCAAGTTCCGCAAGTCTCAGATACACATTCTGAGTATGCAGGGCCCTCGAAAATATGCAAAATTGTTTTTACAACAATAGACTGGCCGGCTAAACCTTCACATTCTCACACAGAACGAGAAATGTGTCAAAACCACATACTATTATATTATAATAACTACTGTCCCCGAACAAAAATTATGAACATGCAGGGCCCTGCAGAAAAGCATTGTGATCCTGCTCATATAGTTTTCAAGCATATTGGGCACAAATTGAGCCCACAACAGCTGTTATGCGGGAAAAGATCAAAATCTGACCAAAAAGGGGAAAAAACGGCTGCGCCCTAAGTTCCATAAATGGCTGTAAGACAGAGGGAAAATATGTGAGTGTTAATCTGAGAACAAACTTGCAATATTTTCGCAAATGATTACAAAGCTAAAGTGGCATGCACGACCCACTTCTGTGGACATTGGTTTCTGGAAATTGAAGATATGACAGAAAGGCTAATACCAAAGGAACTAAATCAGCTATACACGGCTCATGTCGACTACCACTTGATCCACAGATGCAAAGTTTCACTGGATAGTGAAGATGTGCACGTCAAGCAATTATGTAAAGTTCAAGTTAGCTTCATCCGTCAAATGCTCAATCTCCACCGCTGCTCCATGATTGCTCCCTTATTCACAGAAACTGGGATAACACCTCTCCGAGTCCAATGCCTTCTGCTCGATCTCAGCCATCTGGTGTATTTTCTTAGTCTTGATGATGACACTTATGCTCACGCCACTCTAAACAGTTCTATTGAACTTTCTGGCAAGGGTAAAAAATTGTGAGCCAAAGATCTCATCAAAGGTGCCTCAATAATGCTGTTCCACTGCCCAGTGCCCATTCTGACACGTTGTATGTCTATTGAAGACATCAAAGACTATGCTAAACTGGTGCAGAAACTTGTGCTGGAATGGCTGCAAGGTGAAATTGACTTGTCTGACAAGCTCTACTTGTTACACAGCTGTCATGAACCCCAAAAGGGCAAAGGGCTGACCCAAGTTACTTCCTGTATGCGGCATTACCTGACAATGGTGAAAACCCAGAAACATCGAGAGACTTTAACCTCCCTGTTGCTCTCTACTCACCTGTTAGCCGTGGAAGTCTTGCATTACATCAATCACGCATACCCACCAGTGCCCCGGTTGGATCGGCTGTGTAGGTTCTGCAAAAAGGAAGTTGAGACGCCCAAACATGCACTTATCAGCCGTGATAAGTTGGACCGTGCCGTGTAATGCTACCTACCTACCTACCCCACATCGATGACTAAATCTGAAACAATCCGGCACGTGCAGCGGGATCACTGGGGTCCGGCTTCCCACAGCCGGTTTCCGTCCCAATCCTCCCCGCCACGTCACCGCTGACCACCTCATTCAGCAGCGCTGTACGCGGCGTGGCCATCTCGATCTACGCGGCGTGGCCGTCTCGATCGAGAGACGGGTGTGTCATGTATCAGGTGGAGAGGGACGGCGCTAAAAATAATGATGTGCCAGTGGATGCCCATATTGATTCGCGGTGGAAGGAAGTGCGGTTTCTCTTCCGCTTTTCGACCTTTGTATGAAGTAAGAAAGACAGCGGTGTATCGATGAGACTGTATGAAAGCCCAGGGTGTACATAGCACACGAGTTCTGGGTTACCTTTGAGTCTTTGATGTGGTATTCTAGATCGGGGCTGTCGTGGCTCACGGAGCTACTGGCGATAGAAAACAGAGCTTCCTAGAGGCCAAAGGTTACAGCCCCTAGGGTAGTTCGATACGCCGCTCATCGCTGGCGGATGTCCGATGGCGCGTAGATGGAAACACACAAAAACGCGCTAAACATCTCGGTGACGCCCGAAGAAGCGCCGATTTTTTGCCCGCCGCGAGAGTGTACACATAACGCAGCCACACCTGTGGTGTGAATACTAAGATACGTGAACTGCACAAAGATTCTGTATCGTTTTTTCTCTCTCACTAGGTGTTTGGTCGTGATTTGTGGTCTTCTCTCCCTCTCTGATCACCAGGCCGCGACTCCCTCCCATCCTCCTCAGGCCCCAGTACTTCGTAAGAGCGTGCTTGAGTGCATTTAATAGGCGTACAGTGCGTTCGCCTTTGGTCACCCTCCTTTCCCAGCTGCTTTAACGAGCCCAAGGTGTCCAGACATGCCCCGTGTCGATACAACCGATGTTCGGCGCCAGAAAAGAGACGTCCAGCAGCGCATGAGCCATCTTGGGCGCAGTTCGCCCCTCGCCCTTTACTCCCCATCCACGCCGACGCCCCCCAGATCCGCCTCCGCGATCGTCAAACTCGAACCCGCAACAACGCCGATCCCCTCCTCATCCACGGCGAGCCTCAAAATCACAATCCCCGCCCCCGTCCCCGCTACTCCCGCGTCGCCACGGACCTGGCGGCACCCCGCGGAGCTTCCGTACATCCGCGCGCGCGGAAAGACGTGGGACGACCTCGCGATCCTAGCGTTCCTCACCGCACACGCGTTCAGCGTCCCGCCGCGCGGCGCGTCGACGGCAGACCCGTGGGTGCACATCATATGCGCAGATGGGCAGGTCACGGTGCTCCCGCGCGGGTACCGCATCCCGCTGCTGTGGGTTGCGAAGTTCCAGTGGACGAGCCTCGCACTGGTTCTCTCCGCGCACGAGACGATCCGCAAGCGCGAGTGGAACAACACGAAGTTCGAGATCCTGCACATCGCGCGGTTGTGTGCCGGTCTGCTGGAGGGTGCGCGCGCGGAGATGGTGGGGGGAGGGATGGACCGCGGGTGGCGGTGCGCGATGTTTGACAGGGCGCTGCGGAGGTACTGGCACGACTGGATGATCATGCGGGATGAGTTTGTCAGGGATTTCTGGAGGGAGTTTGACGAGGAGGAGTATGAGGGCGATGTGCTCAAGCTGGGTGGGTTTTTGAGCAATTTTTATATTTTGTTCTGACACATTGCGCACAGGGTGGGGGCAGTGGGTACTCAAAGGGCATAAGGGATTCACGTTGACAAAGCAGGAGGTGTTGAATGGTATCACGGCCCAGGAATTCATGGAGGGGCTCGTAGTGAACCAGGAAAACAGCACTTTCGAATGGGTTGAGGTATGTTTCTTATTGAATGATACTTCTGCACCGAAATCGAACCACCTCCTAGCCTGATACACCTCCTCCTGAAGTCAATATGGAGGTACAGGTGGGTGTTGTCTGGTATAATTTTGCACTCCAGATTGCTGATTTTCCAGAAGCCCGAAATGCCCGAAACGCACACTACACCCATGCCCACTGCAGAGGTAAGGAATATTCAGTTCATCCGAGCAAGATCCATTCATTGACATCTTTTTCCTTCCAGCAAACCCCTGCACCTCTAGACCCGGTATGTCATCAAACATCCCAACATTCCAATTAGTGTTCAATCTCACTCACATCATACGCAGCTCCCGCAAGTGACAGTCCCCGAGTCCCCTACAGCCGAGGCTCCCGTGCCCATGTCTGTGGATGAACAAGATCAGGTAATGATTCCTACCTTTGCTATGTGATCCGCCTGCTCACCACATACATTCCATACAGCCACCGCCTATGACACCGCTGCAAGAATCAACGCAACCTGCTTCGCCTGCCCATGTGCGTCTTCGCATGTTGCAGTCCCCGCACGTAGATCAACATCTGAGCCAGGATCTGACCCCTCCCCCGCCGCAATCAGAACACGCTCAGGATCCTACTCCACCGCCGCCGCAGCCAGAACAAGCACCTGCCGCACAGGTACAACCTGAGATTCGGCCACCGGTGCCGCCCCCCAACAGCAGTGTCACTGTGCGTATCTGCTTCCCGAGCGCTCAGTCTGTAGTCACGCTTACTTCCCCGCATATAGGATGACGCCCCGAATGGGCCGCCGAAGGTACGCTGATCTTGATATGTCCCATAGCTTTCTGGAATGATGCTGATTACGTTTCAAACAGCTACAGCGTATCCCCCTCCCGGGAGAACGACGGCGGTCGATGGGCTCGTTGGGGAATTCTGCGCTCGGTGTTGCTGTACGTGATGATTCAATTTTGTGCTGGCATCTTTCTCGTGACTTTACACATTTTTCTTCCCTCCATCCTTCACTCGGAGCCGATGCTAATCGGATATCGCAGTCACAGGCACAGGTGCATCGGGCGCCACCCCCACCGATGCAGTCGTCATCGGCATCGAATGATCCCGCGCCCGTACGTCTTTGTAAAGTAATCTAAATCTTCGTTTCAATTGACTGTTGACTCGGAAATTTAGTCGAGCACAGGCGTCGAGATGGCGGTCGACCAACCTGTCGCGGAACTGACTGTGTTGCAGACACCCCAGCTAGTGGAGTCAATGGTTAAAACGCCAGAGACAACCGTGGCGCCGTTGAGGAAGACGCCTGAGGCGTATTACCCATCGCCTGTGACGCCACGGCCAGCGGGCTCGTCGGAGGGTACGGGTGTGGAGCTTCAGGCGGAGGGCGGGAAGAGCGACGATGCTGCCGCGGTGGGGAAGATGAAAGTCGAGGACAAGCAGAACGGCAAAGCGCTGGGATGCACGTGGTTCCGCGGGCATCCGACGGATGTGTTCAAGACCCTCTTGGAGGAAGATCACGATCAGTCGCGCAGCGGATATGAGGGGAGGAGGATGGCGGTGGACGTAGATGTCGATGAAGAACTGGCTTTCGAGAGGTACGAAGTCGGCCCGTTCCGCTTCAACGGAACCGTCGAGCGGGATGGGATGGATGCGGACATGGGCGAGGACATGCAGCTTCTGTATCCAGACCAGGTTCCGTCACCCTCGACTGACAGACCTCCCTCGAGCACGCGGAGCCGTTCGCCCTTCGAGCGACATCCCTCAGAATCATCCTCCTCGTCCTCGTCCTCGTCCTTACGCCTGCCATCAGCCTCCGCCTCGTCCAGCGCGCTCTTCATGCCCGTGACGCACGACCACGCCGCCCCGCTGCCGTCGTATCAGCGCTCCCCTCGCCGGCCACTGCTCGCACCGGCGGACTTCTCCACCGCCGACCCAGGAATCCTGACGCTCTTCGCGCAGTCGTGTAACATCCTCGGCGACGAGATCCGCGCGCTGCGCGCTGAGGTAGGGATGCTGCGCGGGGAGCTCGGCGTCGGGGCGCCCACGGCGTCGCCCCTGCAGCTGGAGCACCGCGTGCGCCTGCTGGAGCAGCAGTCGCCCCAGCGCGCACCGCCGCGGCCGCAGAGCCCGTGGACGCACCCATTGCAGCATCTGATCGCCGGGGAGGACGAGCGGATGGACGTCGACAAGAACGGGGAGACGCTGCCCATTCGGTCGCATAGGAAGCAGTTCAGGAATACGATGAGGTTCTAGGCGACGTAAGTTGCTGCGTGCGGATGCAACCTTTGAATATATATTCGAAGACATCCTTTGTTTTTTTATTCGTACATGCGCATAAGTATGATTATTTGTGTGTTGTTAAGTGTAGCGACTGCTAGCGATTGTCTGCGTGAAACAGAACTAGGCAGCTGACGGGTGACGACATTATCTCGGCGGTACGTTTTCCAAATGGTCCCTACGCAGCGGGGCCGTAGGGTATACGCTCGCCTCATCAAAAAGCAACGGCGACACCCCAGTAGAATCAATATTCACGAATTTAACCTGACAAGCGACGGTAGAGCCAGATGCAGAGTCATTAGCCTCGGACACAGTTACAACACTCCCTCGGAGCACCGAGAATAATTCAATCATTCTACTATGTGCAGTCATCAGTTTGTCTCTTCATTGAATCTCCTCAAACACCCCATCTCTCCCGAAGAGGCTGTGGATCTTGGCCGCAAACTCAGACTTGATCTCGTCGATGAGCTGCTGGTCAATATTCGAAGTCTGGCGGCCAAAGATGCTGTGGATCTTCGCCTCGAACTCGGACTTGATCTCGTCGATCAGCTGTTGGGCCGCATTCGTGGTCTGGCGCGACTCGACGCGGCCAAAGATGCTGTGAAGCTTCGCCTCCAACTCGTCAATCAGCTGCTGGTCGATATTCGAAGTCTGGCGGCCAAAGATGCTGTGGATCTTCGCCTCGAACTCGGACTTGATCTCGTCGATCAGCTGTTGGGCCGCATTCGAGGTCTGGCGCGACTCGACGCGGCCAAAGATGCTGTGAAGCTTCGCCTCCAACTCGTCAATCAGCTGCTGGTCGATATTCGAAGTCTGGCGGCCAAAGATGCTGTGGATCTTCGCCTCGAACTCGGACTTGATCTCGTCGATCAGCTGTTGGGCCGCATTCGAGGTCTGGCGCGACTCGACGCGGCCAAAGATGCTGTGAAGCTTCGCCTCCAACTCGTCAATCAGCTGCTGGTCGATATTCGAAGTCTGGCGGCCAAAGATACTGTGGATCTTGGCCTCGAACTCAGACTCGATCTCGTCCACAAGCTGCTGGGCCGCATTCCCAGTCTGGCGCGCGTCGAGTTCGTCGCTATGGGGGTCAATCAGTATCGAGGTCGTAATTGAGGGCGGCAGACACACATAGCACGAGGGAAAACATCAGATGCGTATTCTGCGATTGTTCCCACTCAGCATGTCGTTCTCTCACAAAAGCGCTATCTGCTAACCAGTAGGGATACGAGGCACGGCTTCAGGGGTCGTGAGCGATGTGAAGAAGATCGGAGGCGGCCAACGACGTACCGACCCTCCGCGAGGTGATTCCGGCCTGAGTATTAGGCTGAGACGCAAGGTGGTATCAGCGTAGGTCAGGTAAACGAGGTTTGCGACGCACTACTGGGGGAGCCGCCACCAGATTCAGAACCAAAGAAGTGAGCGCGAAGTTGAAAAGCATCGTGAATGTTACGGAGGGAGCGTTGAAACTTGGCAAGGATGTAAGAAAAGGGGGTGAGGAAGAAGAGAAAAAATGGCGATCTCAGATCGAGGCGAAAGAATACAGAAGAATCCTGCGCGGCTGACTTTTATCCTCTCACATTCCGTAACCAAGCTTGGCTTGGGCAGTGTCCCGCATGATCATCATGATTTACCCCCTGGTGCACATGATGATCGCTCTGGGGTCCTGCTACATATACTTTCGCCTAGGTCCTCAATTCTGAGGGCTCTAGAGAACTAACTACGTTTCTGACCTTTAAAATGCATGTGATACGAATATATTTAATGAATTTGAGATGCGCAACCTGTGATGTCAAAGTCCTTACCTTCGCTCCTCCTCTTTTGCCTTGCTTCAGCTGGGAATATTGGTACACCGATTCCCTCCAGATATTGAATGATATGTCCCTGAGTTCGGCCTCCGGTCAGGTAAATAATCCTGAAGATCTCGACACGACGGCAAAATCAACGCGTCATGCACACAAGTTTGCAAGCGGTGATAATTGTGGTACTAACGAGAAACGAAAACGAAACCCCGGCAGACCACAAGCAGGGTATACCATATTTCATATCTAAATATTTACAGTACACCTCAAGTGCGTTGCAGAAATCAGGCTGATTGTATGTGCCAATGGCAGGAAGGGATCCAGAAGTATCAGAGGTTGGCGCAACACAGACTACACAGTCGAAAATTTTAGTTGGTGTCTATTATTTTAACGTAGCACCAACGTAGCGCTGAACTACGATACAGCCAGCATCCGAACATCAGTACGTTGCTTTTACTTCCATCTCACCATCTCATCATGATTCCCTTCTTATCGCTAGAACAAGTCGTCGCGCCAACACCCCTTGAGCATCATAGCCAGTCACTGCGTTCAGGGACCCCGTCCACCGATGTCGGCAGGGTCTGCCGACATCGGTGGACCTCTGCCGAGCGGCGGAACCATACATGTCGGCAGGCCCTGCCGACGGGGTCCCTGAATGCAGTGTAGTGTCCGCGCTATTTACATGGCTGATTTCAAGCTGCTCTTTAATGAACCCGAGTCACAATTTGGGTGTCTGTCTGAAGCCAAGGCAAACCCTCAAGCCTTGAATGTCGGAATGCCAAGCTGCATGGCGTGCCGCATATCGAAACTTTCGTGATGCTGTCAAACCCCAGAGTGATCTCATCGTCTCCCGGTCAACCGACGGTGAATCTTCTGTCGTAAGGACGGGGTATAAAAGCTGCCCGACTTTCGTTAGTTTCGTTAGCTTTTTCCATTATTCTTTGGGCCCGCCGTCTTTTCTATTTTCCACACTGGCCCACGTTGCGGGTAACATCACAGCGGGATGCAGAAGCCAATTCGGCCACATCTCGCTGGGTTCCGTGCAGAATGTGGTTCAAAGTCTCCAGGCGGATTACCCCATCATTCGCGAGATGATGTGCCTGCAAAAGTACGTCCATCTTCTCTCACTTCACACATAGCTAGTTACTCAAATAAATCACAGCGATAACACTAAGGCACATTTTGTATGACCGAGCTCCTCACCATCTTCCATCTCACGATTCGAGTTTTCTGACCTTGTTACCATTATGGAGCAGCTCATTTTCGGCGCATTCAACTCAGACTGCAATGAATGCACAAAAGCAGTGTTTGCGCTGTACAACCAGCACATCCCGGGCATTGACGGCACTGCATACATCGAAAATGTGTGTGGCACAAATTTCACTGGTGAGTCTGGTTTTATTGCCCACTTCTTCCTCAAACCTGATTTTTTTTTCGAAGCCAACGGAACGGCGGTTGGCATGTCTAGGGCAGCATTAAACGTGCTGTTTTGCAATGGCGCTTCATTGTTCATACCGAGCAAGATCGCCGGGACCTCGTTGCTCCTGCTTTCTCTCTCCCTCCTCTCTATGTTCTTAGCTTAGGACCGTGGATTTGAATGTAGTGCATATGTTTTCAACCTCTATGGCCCCCAATTTCTGTGCCGAGTACCTACATGGGAAGTCGGTAGTCGTTGTGTCGAGCACCATAGCAGTGTGATTGGCATTTTCCGCAATGGAACATGATGTCTCAACGCTGCCCTCAGCTTTCTTCTATGGAAGATACTATCTGGCCACCAGTGACCTCTCTCTCAAATTAGAGAAATCAAATGAGTCCATGCGGCCGTCGAAGTTGACATACTCACGATTCAGCCCGCGAGTTCCAAGGATCAATGCCGGCGTGCGGACCCCCCCCCCCCCCCCCCCCTAAATTTATGCTGTGAGAAAGGGATACTCTCCTAATAGGGCTGAGTGGTTCAATGTAATGATATGCAACGCTCACTTTCTTTGTGGGAAGTGGTGTGGGCAAATTTTTCGAGACTGAAAAGGGCGTAGAGGTCAAAAACGGGCAAGAAACAGTACTTTGTTTCCCGAGGCTGCCGCCGGCGCGATTTTGTCAGGACTACAATAGGATTCTGTACAGGCCAAAGCCCCAAAATATTGTCAGGATCCGCATAAAAACTCTCCGCATTGGGTTCATTTCAACCAGCGTCGACTCTGACTTGTCTATCGTGTCCTTGAACGTGTGACGGTGGTTTAAGAGGAAAACGCGCGCACGTGGGCGTGTGTCAGCACTGTACAGCCACCCTGCACGTTGCCCCAAACCACGAGTGAGTCTCAGATGCTACAAACCGAATGTCTCCTTGTCGTACTCGCCTTCTGTGCTACAGTCGATGCGCTGTCTACAGGTCCTGCACAGGCCCGTAGGTTGATACCTCCACCCGAATTGTCCTTGCTCCAAATTTGCTTAGCTTTTGCCTCGGGCATCCATCTCAACCCATACCCCGGCAAAAAGCGGTTGACGTTCCGCGAAGACGGTACCTTCAAACTCACCGTGTTCTCGGATCTTCACTTTGGAGAGAACCCGGGGGATGGGCTGGGCAGGGTGAAGGACGCCAACAGCACCCGCGCCATGCGCGTGATTCTTACAGACGAGGAGCCTGATTATGTGTGGGTTTCGCTTGGATTGGGGTTTATCATGTTCATCATTCAACTGATTTGAAGTGCCATAAATGGCGACTTGATTACGGGAGACTGTGAGCAACGGGTTTTTGTATCTCTCGTCCTGCTCTCACCGGCATGGACATTAGTCACTTTCAGAGAAAATTCGACCTACCTTATCGATCAGATCCTGGCACCTCTGATTGCCGCACAAGTACCCTTCTCGTGCTCGCATGGCGTGAGTAGTGACTCATTTGGCAGCTTAAATGCGCGCTCAATTTCGAAGAATCACGACAACCACATCAACATCACGCACCTCGAGGAGATCCTCCGCGAGCAACAGATTGCGCCCCTCAGCTACACCCGGTCCGCACCACCCGATGTGGGCGGCGTCGCGGGGCCGGGGAACTACTGGGTGCCGGTGCGTGTTTGTCCGCTCACAGCCACAGTCGGCATGAACTCATGCGAGACTACAGATATACGCCAAACAATCAGGTGCGTCTGAAAACATAACGGACTTCCTTCTGTGACTCCACTCATACGATAAAACAGATCCTGCACCAGCGCTCGTCCTCTGGTTCTTCGATTCCCGGGGTACACTCTCCCGTCCAATTGCCCCCGCATCCATTCCTGACTCTATCTGCCACTTTTTCTTTCTCGCAGGCGGAGTAGCCCGCGACGGGACGCCGCTCCCGGATTGGGTCGACGCATCCGTTGCGCGCTGGATTGCACAGGAAACCGCAGTGATGGACGCGGCCTGGGGGCCAGCCTCGGCGCGGTCCGCGATCGCATTTGTGCATATCCCGCCGTACGTGCGATCATCAGAATCATACCCCAAACACGAATCTCTTGTGGCGCAGACACGCTATCCAAGCCGTCCAGCCCACGATCGACAAGAGACGAAATCCAGGTTTGGACGGTCGGTTCCTCTCCTTACTAAGTCGCTTGCGCACAGTCTGATGCACGCGCACGCCCAGATGACAACCTCGGTGGCGGCTCCGTGCAAGACTCGATCTTCGACCCACCCTCGAAAAATGCTCGCGATACACCCTTCTGGGACGCGCTGAACCGGCACGTCGTGAATCTGCATGCTGTGATCTCAGGGCACGGTGCGTCACCTATCACCAATCCATCCCACGTACCTACGCACGATCGATCCTCTGATTTGTGGCTCCGATGCAGCGCACGGGAACGAATGGTGCGCACGCGAGCCCGCAAAAGGCGTCGTGTTCTGCTTTAACAAGCATTCGGGGTGCGTTTGATTATATTGCCAGAGGGTGTGCTGAGATGCGACGCGATGCAGGTACGGCGGATACGATAGCCCCGGATGGGGGCACGGTGTGCGTAACCTGGTACTCGCGTCGCCTGACCCACGGGGCACGGTGGAGACGTGGATACGGCTGGAATCGGGGGAGACGCGGGCACGGGTGCTACTTCGTGAGGGGTGGGTGATGTTGTGTTTTTCGGGAATGTGACTGATGGTGAATGTTGTGTAGGCATATTTCGACTTAAGGCACAACTCAGGATTCAAGGTGTACAGTAGTCATACAAATAGGGCATTACCATCCAATACGACAGCGAAACGAGTGCGCATAATATGCAGAGCGGGGGTGAACTCGCGGAATTGTCATCTCCTCCGCTTGCTTCACCTGAACTTCACCACTTGCCTCAGCGGGTCTTCCACAGACGCGGTCTCGAAGTCCAAGGATTGACACGGGTGGACTGAACCAGATGCAGCCAGTGGGATCACGCACATCTACTCAAGAGATGGACCACAGTTAAGAATACTATAGTAGGATAATCGTAGCTCCTCTTCCATATAGGGGTGGTCCTCCTGCTTCTTATCTTGGTCGCAACAAATGAGATATTGAGATGCGGGGTCTTGGCAGTGCGCTGGAATTGGGGCACGTTAAATGTTGAGTGAGTCCGTTCGAATCTCTGATGTCCATGAAAACCGCCAACACAGGAGCCAGGCCTGACAAGCGATCCCCGATATTCGCTGTCCCACGACTGTAACGTGCTTGAGCCCCGCGACGTCCTCCTGGCTTCTCTGTCCACTTTGAGGTCTACTTTGTATGGAGAATATAACGGCATGGGCCTCTTCCTTCAAACTATGGTTGCAGAAGTTTAATTTACTGCTTTGATATGCCCAAACCAATCAATTTCGGGTATAGAATCATTCTGCGCGGCCACATTGGCAAAGAATATAAAATCGACAACGATAGATCTAATCTAACTACTGAATAGCACCTACTACACCACAAGTTTGAATAAAATATGAGCAGCAGAGAGCTGTGATTCTAGTAGAGACTGAAAGAGGAATAAACACTAGCCCATTTATCGGGCGGAGTTTTATCAAAGAAATAGTATCAAAATACTTCTTAAATCATTCCAAAAACACACCGGATTTTTTGGATTGTTCTATTGGGAAACCCCGGTTGCAGGCGGAAACCCCCCCTCCAAAAATAAACTCTATGTAGAAGCCCCGATTTCTGCCGGAGGCCAGCCGCCCGATGGACTGCCTAATTCGGACATGGTCCTTGAACCAACTGCCAGTTGAATTTTTTTTTCTTGGCTATCAAGCCTGATTTTGACTGATGCAAAAAATGGTATATGGTTTGCCATGGATTCTCCGAGTGCCAGCTCCTGTGACCTTTTGAAATCTTGAGTGTGAGGTAAACACATGATCTTGCCCCCGTTCCACATCGGAAAAAAGAGACGGTCTCAGAAAAGAAACCTTAAGAGAGCAGGTCTGAGTCTGCCAACCCTGCGTGTGCGACATCAGCATATTACAATGCTGAGGCCTATGAGGGATAGTGGAGCTGAGAGACAAAAGATCTGCATAGGTAATCCCACATTCTGTATAGAAAAAATCAAATGGTCCTATTGATCAGCAAAAGCGAGCATAGTTTCAATTCCCACTCAGGCAGCCTCAGGCCCTCACTAGTGCCTCTTCTTGATCTTATCTTCATGAAAATTGAACTCAAGAGGCTGAACAACAGCGAGTAGCTTGCCCTAATGCCTCTTCTTGGTCACCCTGGCCCATTGTGAGGAAGTTCTGCCACTGCCAGCTTCAAATTGAACACTAGGGCTGTGGACCATACTGTATACAGCTACAGTTGTATATTTGACGGGTCATTCAGAGTCAACCCGTCCTGTATACTGTACCGCTCAGATCAATTCCAGGAGCCTGACGGTACAGTACGGGCAAAAAAAGCGGCTGTAATACAGTAATATGGTTGGTCATACAGGCAAGCCAAAACAATTGTCATTCTCTCTTGAAATTCGAATCAAAATTCACCTTACAAGGTCGATTTATAATCCAGAGGCATTAGGGACACAGAAGAAGCACATATGCCAGTGGCCGAGACATTCGGTAAGGATAATACTTCAGTTGACTCGGAGACACTCACTTGAAATTCCATAGCCACACAATCTATATCCATCTGACATGATTCTTCGACACTTCAATGGTCACCACAATAATTCGATGGGCTTCCCCCCTCCTAATGGACGACATTCCTGGGCATTAAGGACCCGTATAATTGTCTTGTACAGCTACGGTCAGCAGCCCTATTGAACACTACACATAACATGCCGCTTTAGTAGCCTTTTCAAACGGCCTGAGACCTGAATGAACGTGTCGAGGGCTTTGAAGGCAAAACAACACAGTGAAGGCATCTCTCGACATGACTTTGGCACGGTTTGAAGAGAAATCTGAGAAAGATGTGTTATTTACTGGGGGGACGCGTGGTTGAGCGGGTGGCCATGCGTCCTAGCCGGAAGTTCCCGGATGACGTAAACCTAACAAGTTTACGTTCGTGGGTTCAAATCCCACAGAACCGCAGGAGCGTTTAGTGGGTAGTGGCAGTGTTCTGCTGAGTCCCACAGTACCGTGACTTCATTGTCTCACGTGTCTGCATAAATGCATTCCCGCCCGGGCCGCTCGCTACCTCAGCCAAAGCACCGGCGGCACGACGGGTGTCACTGAGCAATGCTTTTGCAGAGGCAGTGGCACTACACCAAACGTCCCAAAAAAAAAAAAAAAGGTTATTTACTTGTGTTGGTATGGGCGCCTACGGCCGGAGGCTCGGATCACAGAAACCCGCCTCAAAAATTTCTTATTTGGGGGGTTTCTACATAAGGGGGGTTTCCGCCTGCAACCGGGGTTTCTCAATAGAATAATCCGGATTTTTCAAGAGCTTTTGACTCCGTTAAGAGGGCATTGGAGCAAGGTACTGTACTATTTCAATTCGACAGTCACGCGTCACGCACCCCCGAATTTGGTACGTGGTCACGCATCACGGAGGGTAGCACCTGGAGGAGGAGGTATATTATACTGACACGGTCCCACAATTGGAACATTCAGTTTACTAAGTATGACATCGTAACTCTTGTAGGCTAAAAGTCACCCATCAATACATAGAACACACGTACTACCAAGAGGGGCGGAAAATCTAGGTAGCCAATGAAAATCCCGGCCACCTAGCTACAGGACGGGTCTGTTACGAGTACTTATGTTTACATAATACTCGTTCCTTTCATTCCTCCGAGGGGCTAAAAGTCTCCCTATTTTCCTTGTCTCCGATTTTTTAAGATAGTCTCCTTAGTGGCTGTGTCTGACTTCTTTTGTGGCTGTCCCTATACTTCGTTCACTTTTTCCTTACCCCTTTAGTGGCTGTGTGGCCTAGGGCTGTGCTGTTTTTATTTACCTCTGTCTCTTTTCCCTGGTGTAACCGTGTGGGCACGTCCTACTAAGGCCTGATCTATTTGTACATGTTGATTGATGAAGCCTCTCTGCTAAATCCTCAATCAGAAACGCCTTCACGTTTGTAGCATGATGTCCTCCACAAGCAGCCAAAGCTAAGAGGCAAAGTGTCTCAAAATCCTAAAATCTCGGGATCCTTCTGGACAGATTTTTTAAAAGTAGTCAGATAAAAGTTTTTGTATCTCGGTTCAAGTGGCAGGGGGGTTTACAAAATTCTGCCCAGAAGAATCCGAGATATTATTAATATATTGAGATCAACCGCCAGCCGGAGGTACCAAGGGGGGTGAATCAGCCCAAAAACGTGAAGTGGCCAGGGCGCGCAATCACAGTAATAATCAATAATAATGACGTGTGACAGAGCGTGACCAACCGTGTTGAGAGGTGAAAATCCAGGACTAACACATTGAATCTCAGTGGAGGTCCAATATCTCACTTAAGAGAGTGTCAGAACCAGCTTCTGGGATCATCTTACATCTACAAGTATCATTAACATGGGGGAAAACCAAAATACCGCATCGGCGCGTTTTGATGTGGCTATGTGCTTATGTAAGTGGCCATCAGCGACCTTGTGCCCACCCCCAGTCCATGCCGCTCATTCAGAGGGTACAAACATTAATAAGTCTAGTATATACCTCCTTCCAAGTCCCCAGCAAATTTTCAATATTGCCCTGGACCTGCCGAAGTAAATACACGGCCTGGTTTGCCTGGGCCTCATTGAAATCACATCAATCATTTGGGTCTTCCAGGTTTGTCGTGTATCACTGTATGTCCGGGTGGATTTGGGATGACCAGCTTACTAAGCGGCGTAATCGGCACGATGGGAAAAAAGATAAGTACGAGATCCTGCCGGGCGCAGCCACGGCCCTCTACCCCAAGTACGTAATAGGTAACTCCCCTATTTTCCATACTATTACATTCAATTCGACAGGGGGTGTGACGCGTGACTCGTTCAACTAGTTCGATTTTAGACAACCGACACGAAAATTTGGCAAATTTGACCTTTCTGGCAAACCCCTGTCAAAACGAACCACTGCCTGCTCTTGTCCGAGCCAATGAACTCAAATCAAACTCAAATCAAACCTACTGTACTATTTCGACCATAGGTTCAGGTGACGGGTGACGGAGGGTCATGAACTGAACCTATTTGGTACCAGTGACGGTGACAGTCGAGTTTTCAGGCCCAAATAGGCTCAAAAACACCAAAAATTTATCTCCGGCATTCGCCGGACTGCCTTTTACGGGAATTTTGATGTGATTGCCGAGGAATGAACTTGAGAAAATGAACTTAGTAGGTGACGGGTGACATGGCATGAACCTATGGTCGAAATAGTACAGTAATCTGGTAATAACATATTTTAGATCAGGGTTGCCGATCACGACGTCCTGGCAAATTGCGAGACTTGGACGCGAATAGTTCCATTCACAACGCGTAGATGGACATCCACCCCCGGCTTTGCCGGTCATCCGTGCTACCGTAGGCAGGAGAGCTTTGGATCCGCTGGGATCAACTCTGAACTACACTAGACTTCATGAATTGAGTCTAGAAAGGGAGTCATGAGTGACGCAATGATGTACGAGATATTACAACGTGCCCAAGAGTTATTACCAAGCACGGAGAACTCGCGTAGTCTGAGACTTTGATTGGCTGCGATTCTACGTGAAGTCTCTGGAGACTAGTCTCTCCAGGACCCCGGATTATCGGCCCAAATGCCTGATCCTAATCCTGACAAATTTTGGAAAAAAAATTGCGTTTGGCCAGTGCCAATCCCGACATTTTGGGCCAAAACTGAGCCCAGGCCTGGTCCAAATCCCGACAAGATCGCGACAGCGGGAGAAATTTTTTCGAAAATTGCCCATGTGGGGTTGGTCTGGGCCTGAATCCCGACAAATTTGGTCCGATTTTGGCCTAGGCCTGTTTCAATCCCGACAAATTTTTTTTTTTTTTTTTTTTTTTTTGGAGCGTTGGGATAATTCAATCCCGACAAATTCGCCTCCTTTGGAACAGGCATTTGGTGGGATAATCCGGCCCACGGGAAAGCGTCGAGCCTGCAAGGTACCCGCCGGCAGATGCCGAGACACAATGTCATGGAGTAGGGTCTTGGACAGCTAATTCAGTTTTCGGACTTGGCGAGCCTGATATAAATGTAAAATTTTAGTGCAGGACGTCCGCAACCATCGCCATGGCTTACAACGAGACCGCCGTCCTGGAGCTCATCGACAACCAGGACTTCTACAATTTGAATCTCGGCCCGTTCTGTGTCGGGTGCGTCGTCGACCTAAATTCAAAATGTATGTGCTGACCCAATTCCGCTGGCGCAGTATCACAGCGCAGGTTTACATGATGGGGATCCTTAGTAAATTTACCGCACTCTTTCCGTCATCTGGCTTCGTGATGATTGGGTCCGTCGTGCAGCCCTGCAGATGTGGCAGTACTTCGAGGTGCGAGGCCCCGGTGTTGCTTCCTTTGAAACAGATATTTATTACGCGCGGGAATTTGCAGGAATACGCGAGTAAAGATAACCGGCCGATCAAGGCGCTCGTTGTGACACTTTTCTTCGCCAGCACGTTTCAATGTGCGACGGACTTGTATGTATCTTCTTTCTTTTTTGTTGCGATGCTAATGCAGATTTCCAGCTACATGATGTACGACACCTTCGTGACGGGATACGGCAGGATTGGGTACTGGAATAAATACGGGTGGCCGCAGATGTGAGCACTTCCTTTCTCATTCTTCGTTCTCTGGGTGTTGATCGCATGTCCCAGCTACGAGCTTGCATGGACGGTAAGCTGAACCGATTCCTCCCATGGCGTCCAGCTTGACGGCTGCGCCAGGCATTCATCGCTGCACTGGCACAGGGCTTCTTCCTGCACCGCTGCTGGGCCATGACCCGGCGTCTCAGCGTGCTGGCTTGCGGTATCCTTGGGATGCTGGTGTGCTCGGCGCCGGGCTTGCGTCGTCCATCAAACTGACCGACAAGCCATACTACACTGAGCGCATTCCCCGCATATCCGGGCTATCCCTGTTGAAAAGCCACACAGAGAAACGGCTGCAGTGGTAATAGAAGTCACCACGCTCGTCGCGTATGTTTGTTCTACCTATTGAGCTGAATGTGTGTAACTGACGTCGAAACAGGACCTCAGGTCAATATCAGATTGTTAATGTGCCTCGATCCACTTCCTGACCGGCCCACACCCAGTTACGGATCTTGGGATTTCTATTATTTTGGTGCGCCTGGCTCGTTGGTATTCGCTGGTTGAAGGGCTCACGCTGTTCCAGATAATACACCTTCGCAAGCTCAGAACGGGATTCAAAAAGTGAGACCCCACCTCCTACTCATTTCAACTAAGACTAATGAGAATGTCTTCCAGCACCGTACGTATCTCCACCTTTTGTCGATTTACCACGCCAAATGTACCATCTACTTTAGGAGAAGGCAAGTCCCCACACCCCCGCCACCTCATCGTTTCTTAAGAGCGTCCCGCAGACCTTGTCCAGAATTGTGCGATTGACATTCGAGACCGCAGGTAGTTTGAACCATCTATCTTATCCTCCACTGCAACTAACACCGTGCGCTCAGCTCTGACATCCGTAATCGCCCTCTTGGACCTCGTCGTCTATATCACGACCGGCACAAAGACCTCAGCCAATATTGTCTGTGCGTTGACAACTTTTCTTTCTTTTCGCCGCGATGTCTTATCTTGTGTTCAAACCATGCAAGTCCAATTTCTGATGGGAAAAATGTACAACCACTCCGTTATGGTCACCCTCCTCGCGCGCAAGGTACGTTGTACACACTTCGTTTTCCATCGCGTTCGCCCCGACTGATCGTGGGTGCAGAAAATCCGCAACGAGTTCGACAGCAACAGCACCGGGTGCCAAGGGACCGACTCCGTGCGTCGAATTTCCCTCTCTCTCTTCCGCTCTCAAGTAGCTGGCACTGACATACACCATCAATGTGTAGGGCACCCCCAAAGTGAACCCGGCGGGCATCACCGTGACGCGGGTGAGCGAGCAGTGAATCCGCGAATCAATGCGCACAGCTGACCGTGAGGCTGCAGACGCAGATACGCGTGACGGAACACGTCGAGTACCCGATGAAGTCGTTGACGCCGATGGAAGGGAACGAGGAGGAAGATCTGGAGTTCCATACCAAGTTGGACAAGATCGACCGGATTGTCTGATGCGAATCATCACTCTTTTTAAATGTAAATAATCAATGTAACTTCCGATGGTCCTACGGGGCGTCGCGTCTCATATGGTTTCCTGTCGCTACCTCCTCTCCGCGTTGAGTTGGCTGTAACTGAGATTCGAAACTATCAAGGCATACTTGTGTCCTCCATCGTTCTCTCGAACTTCTTTCTTGAAAAACATGCTCTCAATGCCATAGATGGCTTCCCTGGTTGGGCACTCTGAGTCAATTCCATCCACTGGGGTCTCGTGCCAGAAAAAAGTACAAACATCCATAGAGATATAAAGTTCTTGAAGGGCTTTGATGGTCTGCAGTTGGACCGCGAAAGTCGAAAGACTTGGCGGCCAACCAGGTTACCTCTTTGTATCTGATTTTTTTCTTGGACCGGTCGATATCGACAAATTAATTTGTTCCTGGCGAAAGTAGCGCCTAGTTGAGGCGGCGCCGATGTGCGTGACACCGCGCTGACTCCACACCGGCCCGCGCCTGGGTTCCAGGATAGGATCGACGAGATGGAGTGCCCACATAGATTTGATGTGCCGCACATTTTCTGCGGCACATCAGAGCAATTGCAACACGTAGATGAGTCAGCACGTGCCCGCGACTTCGCCCAACTCTGTCTAAGTGAGCTCGGGAGCTCGGAGTCGTCATAGCCCACGCTGGAGGCGCAGGGGAAAAAAAAGAAAGGAAGAAAGAAAAGAAGATATCTAGTATATCCTCAAGGATAATCATTCAAGTACACAGAAATACATTTCAGTGAAGCATATGCTAGGTAACTATAGGCCCTCAGGTCGTCAGGGCGGCTTCCGCGGCGGCGCCGCCCTCGACCACGCCGAGCGATGAAGGCGCGGACGTGAGATCTGTCCGCGGGCTAGGGTCGTAGTCAGCTACCTGCTTGCGCCGCGTCCGCGCGCTCATCTGTTCCGCGTCGCCCTCCGATGCGACAACTCAGTCGCTCCCGCTTTGCCCATCCCGTTCCGCTGCGGGCGAGTACGGAGGACGAGGCACACCATGACGCACGCGTAGCGCTCGCAGCTCGCGCGGCCCACTCGCGCCTCGCAGCAAGCTAGCAAGTTGCGTCCACGTACCACGCGACTTGGCGGAGCAGCAACACGCGCATCTCCCACCGTTCCTCCGAGTCGCTCGCGCGATGGCTTGTTCGAGTTGGCGGTAGTGCGAGGACGAGACTTGGGACGCACCAAATCACCCTTATGTACCGCACATCAAATCTATGTGGGCACTCCATCCTGTATATCCTCTCCTGGGAACCCAGGCGCGCACGGCGTGGAGT
>JARGXW010000699.1:0-71016 GCA_029204085.1 Mycena sp. CBHHK59/15
TGCCCCTGAGTCTGCGACAGACAATTATATTCGCCCCAGCGTGGGGACATGACTGACTGTCGCTATGTGGATGAAAGCCCTTGTCAAGTCGTCCAATTGACATTGGACGCCACCCAGGATATTCTCACCGGATGACAAGCTACAAGGGAACATACCAAAAGCCCCGTCCAATTGCTCCAATAGTCATTTCATACAGCACAGAATATTCTCACTAGGTGCCTGGCTAGCAGGGATATATTGCACCAAGTAATACAGAATGAGTAGCGCCAGTGCACCAAGGCATTGGATGATAATCCCGTCCAACATCCTTCCCAGGTGGTTTTTTACACTGAGAATTGTCCTGATTTTTTCAGGACCTCAATTTGACTCCCCACACCCCAATGGCTATTCCGGTCACACAGACCATGGCTTAGCAGGGAGGGGTGGTGACAAATATATTGAGGTCTGATATGCTCCTGGGCCATTCTTTTTGCTGAGAATTGTCGTGATTTTTTCAGGACCTCAATTCGACTCCCCATGCCGCCATGTGTAATCCTGGTGTAGGATCCCTTGGCTTAGCACTGAGGATTGAGGAAAAATATATTCATGTTTGATATGATTCCTGGGCCATTCTTTTTGCTGAGAATTGTCCCAATTTTTTTCAGGACCTCAATTCGACTCCCCGCACTGCAATGGCTATTCAAGTCATACAGACCATGGCTTAGCAGGGAGGGGTGGCAACAAATATATTGAGGTCTGATATGCGTCCTGGCCATTCTTTGTGCTGAGAATTGTCCTGATTTTTTCAGGACCTCATTCGACTCCCGTGCCATGATGCGCAATCCTAGTGTATGATCCCTTGGTTTAGCACCGAGGAGTGAGGGAAAAAATATGCATGTTTGATATGATTCCTGGTCGCTCTATTATGCTGAGAATTATGGTGGTGTCCCTGGGGGTCCATTTTGAATCCCTGTGGAGCATTGCCTAATCCTGATCTACACACCTTGGCTTGAGTGGCCAAGGGGACACAAAATATATTATACCCCAACATCTATGCTGGCCAGATTTTTACGCTGAGAATTATCATTTTTTTTTCAGGACACAACTCAACTTGTTGCGCTGCAGTACCTAATTCTGTGGTAAGCCCCAGGTGGTTACAGAGCCTTGTTATGACACATGACACAGACAGGTATGTGGCTGAATCTCAGAGTGGATCCAGATCAACACAGACAAGGCTGCCTATAGAGCTAACCTTGAACAGACACTGAGCATTGCTGGCTCCTTGTATGTTTTACTTGGTGATGATGATGATGATGATGAGTTCGCTTTGTTACTGTATGGAGCTGGCAAGGGCTAAGACAGTAGTACATACTGGGGTTTTGGTAGGTAAATGTACAGTGGTTTATGGTTTAACTTGAGTGTGTGATGGGAGATTGCCGATCAGGCCCTGTATGTATGCAGCAGGATGTAAGGCATGTCAATGGCTTCACATGTGCCAACTCCTGCCACTGAAAAATTGCTATTGAGGTGACAAGTGGTTGTGTTCACCTGTAAAACCAAGTGTTCATTATTCTTATGAGTATATTTGAGGAAAAACAACCTAACTTGGGCTAAAATTGCTGTCCTATGCCTGGAGGGGACCTTGATAACTCACATACACTGAGAACTGACTCCAGAGCACCGGGTATGGGTGCAGGCTCAAAAGCCATATCAGCATCCGTTTGAGCAATGCAAAAATGCCATCTGATGGCTTGTATGGCTGCAGCACAAACACTCTATTTTGTGTTTTACAAGCCAATGAACCAGCATATTGAAAAACACTCCTAGACAACTCTTATAGAGTTCAACAGGCTCTACAATCCCAGGTAATGAAGCATATTTACAAAAGGTAATATATTAACATCACTGACCAATCCATACTTACTTCATTTCTTATGCATAGTCCATCGCCTACTTGGCATATCCTTGGATTAGTCCATCTCCCACTACGCATATCCCTGCTCCCATTATGCATATTCCATCCCTCCATGATTTAAGCCATGTCTGAACATGCATAGTCCATTGCCCACTATGCATATCCGTGGATCAGTGTCAATTGGTGCTCAATCTATGTCTCCCACTTGGATTGGACCATCTCCCACTTGGTGTATCCTTAGATTGATTTGTCCATCTCACACTATGCATACTCCATGCCTCTATGATTCAAAACCATGTCCGAGCATAAATATTCCATCTCCCTCTATGCAAATCCATGGATTAGCGTCAATTGGTGCTCAATCAACCAAGGGAGATGTTGGTGTCTGCACAAAATGGCCAATATCTCTGGAGTCACTTGGCCGATTCCCTTGAAAGTAGGACCCTGGGACGTGGGAGAACATCTGATTTGCACTTGGAAGCCCGACTTCAATGATCTAATGAACAATTGTCTATTCATGCAGGCAAGGGCCACAAAAATAAACAGAGGAATGTATTCAGAGGTACAGCACACAAAAGAAGCAGACATACAATTTCGATCTCTGAGAGCAGAGGGAGGCATACATTTTGATTTTTTCAACTGCTCGAAGCTGTGGCGGGTTCCTCCCAGCGAGAATTCGGATCAAACTCGAAATCCATCAAGTTAACCATACACATCTGTCTCCCTCTAGTCAGTTTCACCGTGCTTAGTATTCTGGTATTCTTAATCTAGCATGACTCACATAATTTCAGTGGGCCTTGATTGAACTTGCCAGGAATGCGGATAAACAAATCAAGTTGCCGATGAGCTCATCCAATTCGGCACTGCAGACCCCACCTGGGATGAGCTCATGTCAGCCCTGCCCTAGACTCAGTGGTCCTCGAAATACTGCGCCTGCACCCTCCCTTGTGGAAACAACTCAATTGCTGTCAAGTATGAATATTCCTGGATAATTAATCCACTAACATTGATTCATTTCTCAGGCTATAGTCGACAATGTAATCCCAGTCTCCGAACCCATCACTACTGCGTCGAGACAAGCTGTCAAAAGAAATCACCTTCGCCAAAGGGTCCATCACTGTCTCAATCCAGTGTACGAACAGTTCAGAACTTTTTATGCAAGTATTATCATGAATCAGAGTTCACAGTCCACACCGCATCCTACTACTGCAGTGTTTCCAGGATAAAAAACCCCAAACCAAATACTCACTGGCTTGTCGCATTAGGAAAACTTCCATTCTTCTGCATGCATCATTCAATCACGACCTTTATACAATTGTACCATGTCAAGCACTGGGTATGGTACATCTATTAACCAAGAAATAAGTGACACATCGTCGCCGCGCCCCATTGGATCATCAGCTTGCTACCGGTGCGGATAAATCCATTGTTTTCCCGGGGTAATCCGAGTTGTCATCCGACTACGCAAACACGTTAATATAAATAAATTTTGGACACCACAAAAGCGCTCACCAGAGGTGTGACGAATTGGACCACTGAAACAGATGATCGTCCCTGAGCATGGGTGTGCCGGCTGTTGGTCCCATCTTGCTACTCACACTTGTCTCGGTTGCTACACGCTGCATCATAGTCGCTACCTGCCACTACTACCATTCTCAAAGCTGTCCTGCTGCCCCGCCTCCAGCTACTTTCTGCCATGCCGGTGCCACCGCCCACGTCACCTTCCTACCAACGCCCACGACGTCCCTCCCTCGCCGACGCTGCCCCTCCTCAACTACAGCTCGCCTGCCCACCGTTCTTCCCAGACGACTTTTGCCTACTCGACCTTTGCCTAGTATTGTCATCCCTCCACTCTCTCCACCCCAACGCGCTTCCGCCCACACCTCACACTAGCACCTGTCCATCGCTGTCTTCCATGCCCTTGACCTTCACCATTCTCCCCTCCACGATATCTCCCTCCTCAAATCATCGTGTTCCTGCCACTGCACTTTCAATCACGATGGCCTCTGCACATGGCATGCTCTTGCTGTATCCACCTCGCATATATTCACCGCTCTCAGGTGCGTTCTACTGCTCTCTCTGCAATCAACATCCGCTGATTTACACGGCCACCGCTCTTCCCAAGCTCTCGACATCCGTCCCTGCCCATGCCAGCGCTGCGAAGAACAATCCGCGCTGTCCTTCAATCCACACCACCCATTTACTCCTGTGTACGCTGGCGTGCATCTCGAGGAGATCGAGGTATTCACACATCGGGATTGATCAGATGCGGTGTACACAACACATACAGAGTGCGACACATGCGCTCAATCTGCGGCACTTGTACTGTAAGCACACACATTGTTGTCAAATGCGGCACATTGTTGTCAAGTGCGGCACATCAAGTGCGACATGTCCTATGAGGACGTGCCTAAAGTGCGGCACACGGTCACATGACTCGGGAAATGCCGACAACACAGTTCGCAACATTGACCAAGTGTTGATATATCCAAATGCCTACTTGGGGTCAAGTGTTTGTCCCACAGAACTCATTAGCATATAATCCCAAGAGCACTACACAACTTTAAATCCCTTAGGTGATTGATCCCATACAATCATTGTTAATTCAAAGTCAGTCGGCCTAAGCTACGGTAAGTGAATGTTATAGAATGCGGATTAGAAGACCGTAAGTATGTACTGCGCGAACTAATTATGAGGAATTGAAGCAAATGTCTTAAGACATGAAGCTACAGATGGAACACAACAAGTGAGCAAATCTATCTCGGCTGCAAATCTAGAGCCGCAAATCTAGACCTCGGAGTCTACGGGCTTCGGTCGCTTCCAAGCTCGGGTGCCATCGACAATATTCGCCTCGTCAACTTCATCCCTCGCCCTACGCTTCTTTGGCTGGATGGCGGGCACAGTGACCAGATCAGGAATTGAGGAAGGTGGTGATGAGACTGCCACGGGAGGTAATGTAGGGTGATCAGGTGACGGGGAATTATTGAAGAGGGTGTCGAGTTCAGGAATCCCAGTCGAATCGTTTAAGAAATCAATAGTGTGGTCAAAGATGGCGGGGTCAAAGGGCATGGTGTGACCGTAAAAGGGGCCGTGACTGTAATAGGGGGGGTTGTTGTGCCACCGGAAGTAAGTGTACTAAATTCATCGAGAAAAGAAAAATCGCGAGTGCCCAGTTCGCCGATGCCTGGTGTGCTTGAGTTGAACGAGCCGAAGTGGCCGAATCTAACGGGATTTGGGTCCCAGTCCATCGCGCCTGCACCATTGGATGCGGAGAAATACGAGGAAGTCGTCGGGGTAAAGTATGTGTCAGGCATTGACGACGGGATGGCTGGAAATGGCAGCGACGCTGTGGTGAAATTTGAAATGCTGGGGGTAAAATATGTATCAAGGGTAGAAGGTGGAATGGAAGGTATTGATTCTTTGGTATGCAACTCCATTGGTCCCGGATTAAGCGACGCCGTGGTGAAATACGAATGATTTGGAATGGCCACGGGGGAACACATCGAACGTCGAAGAAGTTGGTCCCGACTGGTTGTCCCTACCTTGTAGCGACGCCATGGGAGGAGGAGGAGAATTTACGACAGTGGGCGTTAAATTCAGAGTTGAAGCATTCGATCCTGGAAGCAAGTGTTATCACTGCACCACTGCCAGATGAGAAGGACTTATGTATAGTTCTTGTCTTGACACGACCACTAGAACTAGCAGATGTGATGACAGTGTGTGGAGTGGCTTTCAACGATTTCCTTGTCTTACTACTGCTTTACTTCACGGATTTGAGCTCTGCGGAGAGTGTTTTCAGCTGTGCCGCCGATTGTTTCCGTGTCTCCTTCGCTGCCTCGATTTCTGATTCGATGCGGGTGCGCTCTTCATACAGCTCGTTCGACTTATGCGCCTTGCACATTACACTGGATTGGCCCTGCGAGCTACATGCCATGTGGTGGTAGGCTTTGTTTTGCCCATTCAGGAGAACACCAGACTTCAGTGAAGTCTCAATTTCGCGCACAACCTCTTTGTCTACTTTGCGAGCCCTAGATAGATGCAGAAGATCAATAGCTGTACCAATAAAGGATCAAAATGGATGCACACATCTCAATGGCTTCGACTAGAGACAGCTTGATTCCAGTGCGCGAGTTTTTCCAGTGATGCTGCACCTCGCCGGTATTGGTGGTCGATGGGGTTTTGTCCCAGTCCTCGGCGCTCATAGGGGACTGGGATTTAACCAGGGAAGGAAGAATCCAGGCGCTCATTGCCTTGTGATCCCACCAATCTGGACAGTTGAAGATAATTAATTCGCGCACGAAAAAGAAACAATATTAGAAATGTACCCTGGATTTTTATCATAATATAATCTTAAGGTTTCGGCGGATATCTAATCGTAAGGGTATCGTAATCTAATGTAATCTTAATTTAATCGTATTTAATTGGATTTAATCGAGATTTTCCTCGCCAAATTCCCCTTCGCAGCTCACGGCTCCTGATTAATGTCATACATTGATGATAGCTACTAGCAATGCTTGGGCAGGGCATTTTGGGTTCAGATACCCTCCACAAACTTTTTTCTGACCCAGATCATTAATTTAAGGTCACTTGCAGCATCTAGACTACATATCCTCAACCCTGGGTGATAATTTGGATATCCAGAGCATTCCATGCCTCAAAGAGCATGTTCTGCTTTGAAATCCAACATTCTGGCAGCGTGTTGCAAGCATGTCACGTGCACAATTCACCCCAAAATCAAGCAGTAAACAACATCAAGCTTTGGGTCAAATGCGATTCCTATCAGGTTGTGAGCATATCTGACACAGTATGCATCCACCCTGTTGACTGATCAGGTCTGCAGTCTTTAGCTAGCAGAGATGGAGATGTTTTGCAGACATAGTTAGGGCTTAATATTATGATTATATATGACCCCCATATTGTAATATAATCATACTATAATGTAATGTAACCCTCCATAATCTTAAGGCTTGAAATTATGGCCGAGCCATATCTAATCGTAATTTTACAATTATAATTGATTATAATCTAATATACTCATAATTTTATCCAGCCTTATCTGGGACAGAAGATTAGTGAACCTGGACACTTTCAATAATTTGACTGACCGTTTTCCGTGAGTAGTACATAACTTGACAAATTCTGGTTCCCCAGGAGTATCGTTACTAAGGTTGCTGTATTCAGGATCATTCAATTTGAAGAAATAACAGGCAGCACCGAGGACCTGCGCAGCCTCCATGTCGGAGTTCATAGCGAGAATGTTACCTCCGGGATGAAGCACTTGATCCCGACTGGCTTACCCGTCAGCTCTAGCTTTACTGCTTGGAACTCGTCGTAAAGACGTTCAAAGAACTTGGTGCTGGCGTGGTTGACATAGGCCCGTGCAATGGTAACAGCTAAAACACAAGATTCAATTTTGGTTGTGGAAGAGACACCTGATAGAAAGACTACTCACCTCGCTGCAACGCCTTGAAGAATATGACGACTTCCCATTCATTAATATCGCCAGCGAGTCACTTGAAGGTAGTGTCGTTTTCAAAACTCAAGACTCCCTTGTCGTCCAGGAGCCTCATGAGCGCAGAAAGGCAGGTAAGAATGATGACTCCGCCGTCAGGCATTGTGGCTATACGGTGGATGTAGCGCTCATCGATGGGCTTCTTCATTTCGTCCCAGAATAGCTGAAACGCCCCTAGCGAATGGAGGACTTAATACAGCGCGTCCTGAAAAAATAAAGGAGCATACCACCAACATCGAGGCCTGCTGGATAAGCCGCAAGCTTTGCTTTGCGTACCATCTTTCTCTTCGTCTGGTTCAGCTGAAGTGCTGCTGCGAATTCGGATGGTTTTTTGCCATTGAGTAAGATCATCGTTGACGGGGCTGGAGAACCAAGGCATGTATAAAATTCAATACTAGCCGTAGATGGATGAATCGAGTACACAGTACTACATACCATTGTCCACCTTCGAGACAGTTGCTCTGACACAGCCCGCAGCTTCAATGCACTTGTGATATGCAGCCTTCATTTCGAAGGAGGCCTTCGTCAACGCAGGCATGGGGTGATTATGGGCGGTATTGCTGTTGTGGATGATCAGCGCCTTGCGGATGGTCGGATCCATCGGAATGTAAATAGTTCTGGTGGCAGGACACGGATGGTTTTGGATGGAACTTTGGGTGTCAGCAATTCCGTTAATGATATGAGCATGTGCTGCTACAGGTCAGAATGACGCTAGAGGAAAAGGTTTGAAACGTACGGCAATATCGAAGCTTGAGTCAAGTATGTGGGTGAACAAGACAGCTGCATGGCGGCTTGTCTTTAGAATCATTTTCGGTCAGTCGAATTGAAGAAATTTTAAACACATAACTCCCTAAATCCCCCCGTGTTGGCGCCACCATCCCGCGCTCCCCACGTTCGAATACCGACGACGACGACGAATAGTCGCTCCCCTCCCCACGATGCTTCTCGCCTCCCCCTCGTCCTCTCCCCCCCCTCGCGCTCCGCGTCGTCGCGCTTCTTCCCCGCTCCTGCCAATCGACTCCTCCAAACCACGCCATCCTCCTCGTGCATCGGGGAAACCCGAAGGAACCAGGTCTGCCCAAAGGGGCGATAATATTAGTCAGCGTGTGCAAATTGCGCAAATTGCGCAGATTCCGCAAATTGCATTTGGCCATGTTTGTCCTTGTGTGACACATCCTGCGTGCGCACTCTTTCTTCCCTACTCCCATCGTCTCCCAATGCCCCCCTCAGCAACTCTGTGTGCTGTCCCTTTGTCGACAACGTTCAATTCTACCTTAGAAAGATCACTACTGTCTATTGACTGGGTCTTGACCTCGGGCCTATCCGCTGTCGAATCCCTTGTTTCCGGCCGACTCTGCCTTCCGTATCGCAGCTCTAGCAATTCTGTCTTGTCTTTGGATGTGCAACTAGCTGTCTCGGCTTCTCTCCCCTTCGATCTCATTCTTGGCCGTGACTGGCTGGTGCACTGTACAAATTCCGTTCCAGATGCATGCTTCTACCTGTCATCCGGCCTCGTAAACCTCGCGTCGTTCACTCCAGGTATTTATGTCCTTTAACCTTCGTACTATTCTCACCATTCCAGACCCTCCAGCTTTGTGCTCCTCCACCCATTCTCCTACGATGGATATTGATGGTCCCGAACGTATGTTCTTTGTGCCACAGATCTATTTCTGTTCTGACATCTATGCACAGCCCGGGGAATGGGTGCGGAGGCTTCCTCCTCCAGGGACACCCTGCCGTCGCTGCCCCAAAAAACCTCACTGAGCATTCTTCGCGATATATTTCTTGGTCATCATGCTACACGTTCACGAATCTCCATATTTCATTCTGATCTGCCTACAATAAAAACAGCTCTTGAGCTCCACTCTATACCGTCACATAATATGTCTTTAATTGAATGCCATCGTGCTCTGCTTCACCACATCCTCTCTGGTGCTTGTGCAGACTACGAGAACGATGCAGATCACATTGCACACATACGTCTGTCCCGGCAGCGGCAGCAACAAGTCCAGCAAGGTACCAATATTTCAGCTGCGACCATCTCTACATCTGACACCCTCGACCAGATCTACCATATCTACATCGAACGACTCAAAGTTCTCGACAAAGGTTACGGTGACGCGTGGACTCCGGCGATCCCCAGGTTGCCCGTGACAACGCCGATGACCCCGAAAAAGCGTGGGCGGGACGATGCCGCTGACAACGTGTTTGATGCCTTCAATTCCGTTTCACCTGTCAAAAGAGGTTGCAAAGCCAACTAAAATCCTGCGGGCCGTGCGCAGTACAAGCGCGAAAATCGTTTGCTTTTCTCAATACTAATAAACTCGTTACTGTACATACTTATTTGAGCAGTCACTACAATAAAGTCAATTTTTAATGACGCCACTTGGAGATCTTGGTAGCGGGCCTTGCCGCTCGTCGGCCCTACCCGCTTTATTTTAGTAGCTCAGACTGACTTGGATTGAGTCTACCAACTGCACACTTTCCGGGTGTGATGACACTATTCTGCTGACGAAAATTCCAAAAGTAGTGAGAGCACGTGCTTTATTACGGCTGTTGACCAGTGTGGCAGATCCAACGATCTCCGACCTCTTGGTCGTTGTCCGCGTTGCTGAGCAAGTCAGTGACGTGGCACCAGAGAGTGCGCGCTGGCAACTCGGATCGCAGGCCGGCACAACCCCTGATCGCGGATTAGACTGAACTTGAACAAATTCATTCGAGTACATAAAAATCAGACAAGCATTCAATTAACTACAGCGTCCCCGATTCAGTGCCCAGCAAATGACCAAAAATTCCCGGTTGATCCCGTAAGTGCCCTTCGGACGCTTGTAAACTGTCAAATGTGTTATGACATGCCGCGGTTCAATGATGCAGAGTTGATTGGATTTTCCTGCGTCGACAATAGTTGCTTGAAAGCCTTGAAGGGATGAGTAAGGTGCCCTGGAATGTGCTGACTGGGGTAGAGCTTTGTGCTGCCGAACAAGAAAAAATGTGTGAAGGTGATTTTGAAGTGGGATCTGCCAAATTTGTTCAATGAAGCCTGTACACGGAGCTGAATCTGTGGGATTATTAAACTGAATGCCGCTGTTTCCTTCGTGTGAACCTTGACAACTGAAGCCACGGCCATCAGACTTGTAATCCGATGGGTGCAAGGCCATGTTGGGTAAGATGAGGGACCCCGGAGGATGCGGAATTTCCACATTTGAGCGCCATGGCTGTCCGATGGAATGCAGATATTGGAGGAGCATTCCATAGTTGTTATCTCCGAGGGGTTTTGAAGCAGCCATGATCTTGGCAACCTCAGCACCATCTAGAGGTTTCAGAGATTTCCGTGTAAGATCCCCTCTGGGTGAAGTATTTCAGTTAAGGAAGCCACATCTGGATCAGACTGTGACTTGTCCTTCAAAAAAACTTGCAGACGACCATGCCGAGTCACCTGGCGTAGCATTGTCAAATCCATGTCATCTGTTCGGCACTGGTTAGTACGGACTCAGTTGCAGTTTGAATTTCTTACAGAGACGTCTGTTTGTTTTGACTCTACCAAATTGGCCATTCATACGTTCGCCAGGGAATTCACTCAGAGAGGCCAAAGGTCCCCAGAATTTCAACATCCGCCCATTATGCATAGCATAGTGATGGTTGGGAACACTGCCAAAACTAGGGAAGAGCTGGACCATTGAAGATCTGTACTGGATGTAGTTGTGCGTGTATCGATCTGCATCTGCCGCCGATGTTGTGTAAGAGCAGATAATGTTGGTGCATATAGTTAGTTGGTGAAAGTTGTTGAGAAGAGCAGTCTCTATTTCATCTTGATTCCACCAGAGCTCAGGTATTATCAACGGAAAGATGACCGTGAATAGCACAAGCAGTTCCTGCGCCTTCAGTCTGCCATGCTTAGCTTCACCAAGATTTCCTGGCGGATGGCTAACCCAAGTCGCAATGTCTTGAATGCAAGTCTGAATAATGTTTAACTCTCTTGGTGTAAAATTGAATGCACCACTGAGATCCCCCGCAGCGGGAAGGAAATCAACATCATCATCCTCGTCATCTGTGCAAGCATCCGAGTCGGATCCTAAGATGTCCGCCGCGGTTGGAGTGGTAGAGGCTTCCTTCTCAGTTTCCACATCGACCATTTCAACATCTGCAGCACTCCCTGCTTCCTGCTCAAGCTCCTCAAGCTCCTCCTCTGACTCCGAGGTCTCCAGATCAGAGAACTCCTCCTCCTTTCCCAAGGATTTTTCTAAGTTCTTGAATTCTTTGGCTGTTGCCTTGTCCTGACCAATTCCCCATAGCATCCGAAGGTGATGCTGCAGCACCCCTTCAAGCCAGTTGTGCATAAACCCAAGGACTACATAAAGCACAGGGTCCCATTGCCAAAGGTCATGCATTGGTGTAAAACGAACGCCTGTTTGCGTGGACTCAGCATCCTTGGCCTTGATAGTAGTGAATTCACGCCAGGTATTAGCTTGAGCCCTAACTGTGGCAGTGTCACGATAGATCCACGAGTTTATATCAAGCCGTTCAACATCCTCCAAGGTTACAAGACAGACCGAACAAAATAGATTTGCCATGTGCCCCAAGTATCCAGCAACCTTGCGAATTGCTCCCAGATCTGCCAGAAGTGGGACAACTCGGGCCACAACAGGGACACCTTGGGGGTTTCGATGTGTTGCAAACAGCCTCCCAGGATCAGCAAACCCGTTCATCATGTTGACGAACAACTGAAGAATGTGAGAGATAGTCCAAGTGTTCGGAGCTCCAGGTATCAGAGAAAGAATAAAAACATTCTCTAGCTGGAACCGAATCTCGATAGGCAGGTTGAGACAATAAAGAATCAAAGCCCCGAACGAATGAACCTTGTCTATGAGCCAGTGTGAAATGTTGGCAAATGGAAATAAAATTTCTAACACATACCGGCAATCTTGTTTGTGAATGGGTTGAACCAGTCAATGTAGAAGGAAAAGACTAGATGGTAGCGAGTTTTGAGGTAGTCTCGCAGACTCTGCCAGGCCGGACTGTCCTGAATGTCATGCATCACCCCTGCATGAGCAGTTTGAGTTTGCAGAAATGACTGCTCCAAGTGATCTTCGATAGCCGGCCGGGATAGCAGCAATTGAAGCCAAGACTCGAATGACTGTGTATGGTAGTAACATTTTGGAATGCGTTTCCGACCAGTTCGGGTACGTCGATATGTCCACAATGCTGCACTACAGAATCGCGCTCGATTAGACCGTCGATATGTGCATGTGTCTGGCATATTCTGTGCCGAGTACGACTTGAAACAGGTGGGACAACAGGGAGTTTGGGTGATAGTTGGTTCGAGCCCTTGAGCATAAATGCTACGCACATCCAGTGGGAGATTGAACTTTGGGACTTGGAGATGAGGGCCTGCCATAGGTTCAAGTGCAGTGATGACGAGTTGTATGTTGTAGTAACAATCAGATGCAAGCTTCGAAGAGTTATGTTGGCAACCCTATGGCTCACTCCACCGTGCAGAGTCAACCAAACCACCAGGATACAGCAGAGTCGGACCACTGGGGCAAGAGCTGTTCCCCGTGTTAACAAACACTAGCAACTGCATTCAACCACGCACCGTCCTCCATTTTTTTCTGGGCATCCGGGGTTGGGCCATCCTCGTCCGAGTCTGAATCGTCACTACTGTCAGATTCTCGGTCCCTCTTCTCGTGTTCTATGCGTGTCGGCCTGCTAACCTCTCGTCCTTGCTGCTGAATTCCGTTGAAGACAACTGTCTCCTGGCGACATTCAGAGCAACACAGAGAGGCATGAGAGTGATACCGGGGAATTCAGATCTTTCTCGCTCATTGGGTCAAAATATATATGTGTCTGCGATTAGATATGGATAAAGTGCTCGAGTTTTGCCCGAGTTCGGAGTTATCTAGGCTTGCCGACGTTGGCATGGTCATATGATCACGGCATTACTGCCGCGGCTACTGCCATGGCAGGGTACCACGCGCCTGCCCGCATGGCAGTAACTTGTTACTGCCACGGGCTTTGCCCCCTGTGTGAATTAGAAATTCACAGGTGAGGGGAGGCAAAAAAGTCACTACCCAACTATAAAAAAAAAGAACACAGGTTCAAGCTTGTGAGTAAAAATTTCACACCTGATTCAGATTTATGGACAAGGATACCTCTGTTGGACCTTTTTTTCACACCTATTAGTTATTGGTCAAAAATTTCACTGCTCCTGAATACAAACCAGAAAAACCACTGCTGCCAAGGACAAGGCAGGCACGGTGTAGAATGGAGTGTATGACAGCCTTTTCCCCATAAGTTCAATGTTTGCCTTGTGTTTCTGTCTCAGCTCAATTGCTCAACTGCATATACTGACTGGCCCAAAACTGGCACTCAATTTTCCATAGTTCTGAAAGTCTCCACTCTTTCTGGTCACTCATTCACCGTGCTAAATGGTATGCTGTACTTTTTCACTCAATTCAACAGTCATGCATCACAGGGGTACCCGTCAATGCAGAACTTTGGTTGTGTGTCACGCATCACCAAGGCAGTTGTCGAATTGGTTTGATGTCATAGCGGGAAATTTGGCACCCAAAATCTGCAAAAAAAACCTGATTCTTGCGAAATTTTTGTTCAAGTTGTTGATTTTTTTCGGTTGGTCATGGTTGATCTGCAGATGTGTTGAATTGTCGAATTGGTCCAAGAAGTCATGTGTCACACACCCTGTCGAATTGAACGAAAAAGTACAGTACCATCATTCTATGTAGTTTTGGCTTGGCCTAATTGTTGAACTTTGCTATAGTCCACTTTACTCAGCCTACAAGTCAAATTTCGATTTGTAGTCTCTGGGTTTGGCTTCGATCTTTTTATTGGCATCAATAGCTCATCGAATGAAGGTAATCCATCGGTTCACTCTCAAGACTGATACATGGAACTTCTTTTAGTGGGTTTTTGCAACTTTGATGGCAGCTAGACCAATTGGACATTGTCTAGCCAATCTTGGCTGTAGAAACATACAGAGATGCACTTGGGTGCACTTAAACACATTGGCGGAAGGCAAGCTATAGTTCGGTTAATTGGTTTCTTGCACTGGTTGATTTGTGATAGATGTACTTACTGTCTGCAGAGTCCCAGATGTTGAATATTCTGATCTGTGCCAATATCTCTTGAAGTTATGCTTCAGTATTTCTTTTGGTTTGAGTGTTAACACTCTCATGTTTATGCCTTGGCTGAGTGACGGGCATGCCACAGTACTGCCCAGGCATATGCCTAGTGGTGGGAAAGTCAGGTTCATGTTAGTGGTTGGAACCTGAACCGAGGTCATGTTCTGGGTTCATGAAATTGCAAAACTGAACCTCAGGTTTGACATTCAGGAAAAACATGTTTTATCAACACAGTTTCTCAGAACACAGTCAAACGTGTTCGGACATTGTAGGTCAAATGCTGCAGCCAGAAATCAGCCAAGATCTGTCAAAATGATCCCTTACCTAGACCGGCTACTGAAGGCAGTAATCATGTAAATATTTGTCATCACCCATCATCTACTTCTGACATATGGGCACATTTCCATCCACTCCTTGATGGGCTGCAGAAATACCCAGTCACAGCTATAAAAGTCAGCATGGCTCGGAGGAAGATTTGCCTGCTTTTCTGCTCAGGTAGGCTGCCAAATCCAAAGCATCAGCACTGATAAGTGTGAATTGTGTATTTCATACCTGAAAAACAAAGTCAAGACTCAGGAAAGCAAGAACATGTTCTTTGAAGATGAACACCATTCTGACATGGAACTTGCAAACCTGTACACAACAAGTCCCTTAGCAAAGCCTGTTGTGAGAATTTCAGAACTCACCTTCTCATCCATCACCTTTACAGTGGACTCCCAGAGGGATGGCGAATGTAGAGGTGTGAGTCAACCACTGGATCTGGTGAGTGCAAATTCTGAATGTTGTGTACAGGGAACCATGACTGTGTCTGCTCACCATGAGAAACAGACCTCCCATATCCAAAATAAGTGCGTGGTGTGTATACAATACCCCTTTCAAATAAGGTTGGTGATGGGTTTCTTGTTGGTCTTGTCTGCATTTTTCTTGCTGGCAATCTGCCACATTTCAAGATACACATAATTCTGAGTACATCCATCAGAGCTGCACTTAACAGTGGATTTTGAATCGATGGGGTAGGGAAGGCCTTGTCATTCAGGATGATCCAAGCTGAAGCAAGACTGCTCCTTGTCTCTTGCATCAATTTCAATGTGTTCTACATGGAGGGTGTGGAAGGCAGCAGCATAACACAATGTGTTGGTGGCGTCGCGATAATGATGACAGAAGAACAGCCACATCACAAGTTGATTTGGTGACCAAACAGACCAACAAGTGGCGGCGAATATTTGTTGCATCTGCTACAGTGTCTTTTTTGAGTCTCATCAGGGTGTGAAAAAATATAGGAAATGGAACCAGTGTATCTTTCCGAAGCCATGAGCAGTGTTTTATTTTGTGAAAACATCAAGCAGGGTTTTGTGTGTTTAGCACACCCATGTATTTACTGAAAGTGGTACTGGGGTGTGCATATATTTTGGATTTCGAAACTAGTGGTGTAAATTTATGATAAAATGGGCAAATGTGGGGAATTTTTGTTGCAAAAAGGACCCAGTGGTGAACCAAATAATTATGGCACACTATTACAGCCATATACCTGCATTAGATCCATGCAAAGACTCCGAGTCAGACTCGGAATCCGACAGGATCTTGAGGACTTCGCGAGGGTCGTAATCGTCATCTCCCTCTTCGTCATCCAAACGCATTCCAGAGTCTCGTGCCTTTCTCATGAGCTCTCCGAGTCGCTTCTTGCGTTTAGCAGCAAAGTCAAATTTTGCGTCCCGCGTTTGGTACAATAGTTGCATGTTGAGTGTAATCCGAACATGTTCTGGAGACATGATCATTTTGAACTTGTGAAATGCTTCTTCCCAGGACATATCGGGAGATTTGAGAGGAGATGATTTGGTGTTTGACCACGGATTGAACAAGGTAAGAATGACAACGGTATACTTCAAATTGTCATTTTCGGAGTCATTCCTAGGCACACGATATCCCTTTAACACCGGAATCACGGGTTCATCGAGTTTCTTCAAGCAATGCGTAGTATGCTGAGGATGTCCGGGCTTGAATTTGAGATACGTCCTTCGTTGGGTCCGTGATTTCGGCTTTCTCTCCTTGACATAATTTCTGAACATATCCCAGGCACAAGTTGACTCCAATTCCGAAGGCCGGTAATAGATATCATCAAACAACCTTGAGTATTTTTTCTCTCGCTCGTCCCCATCCCGGAAGTCTGGCTCTCGGTCCAAATTGTCAGCTGAGAGGAAAATCAAGGAATCATCTTCGTCCTCGGGAATGATCATTTGTTGGGGCAGCTCAGACTCTGTGGTATCTCGATCTTCGTTAGACACATCAAAATCCGCATCTGAAGTTTCCCGTTGCAGCTCAAGTGAAAAAACGTCGCGGGCAATGTCTCTCAACATAGAAGACCACCAGTAAACTTGGTAATCATCTGATGTATAATGATTCTTCCGACCAAGTAAAAAACTTGCAACTTGTTGACCGGTGAGTTCGCGTTTCCCAACCAACGTATTTGTCGCTTTCACCATCATTAAGCGGCTCATTTCGGAGCTGTCAACATTCCCATCGATATCCATCGGTGGATTTTCTTGCAAGCCTTTGATTGAAGCACAGAGAGCCGAGAAGACTATGGAAGTATCCAGCTGCAACTTTATGGTGTAATTTGCCATGTACTCGACCATGGCCATTGCAACGGGCCCAGAGGCAGTTTGTTTGAGGTCAGTGTTGCATCCAAGGCAAAGTGTAGCTGTCGGATTATGCCCATTCAAATGGCCGTTCTCACATCTAATGACAAGATCGCCATCTTCGTCGAAATGTGTCTCAGGAACGAGAGGCCTGGGAAGTTGGAAACGACAGTCATTATCTGGGTCCAAGAGTGCGTGAATTCGACGAGGGATGTGTTTGAAGCAAGTTGCATTGTGCTCATGAACCAAGCCGGTGGTCTCACATAGATTCCGGTGCTGCTGAGCCCGTTTGAGATCATAGTCTGGAGAATCTGGATTCAACGGGCGGCTCAAAACTGGTAGCTGCTTGGGAGTACCTTCGATGGGAACGTAAGGAACTGTGTCTTTTGGAAAGCTCTGACAAATTAAGTTGTCATACCATGCAGTCAATTTCTGCTTAAATTCGGGATCAGAGTTCATTCTTTCTTTCATATCCAGGGGTGAAGCAGGTGCTCCCTCAGTCCAGATGAGAAGATGTCCGTGAAGAGATCCTCTGACTTGAGCTTCAACTGCAGCATACCATCCTTTAACTTTACCAAGGATCCCGATCTTCGAGGCTCTCTTTGTACCGAGGATTATCTCAAAGAATTTAGAAATCATCAAGTGAAAAAACTGAGCTCCAGCAACCGGGTTTTCGGCCAAGGTTTTTGCCCGAGTACTTGGTTCCTTTGCAACATCGTCCAAGGAATCGAATATCTTGTCCAGATCAATTTGCCTTCCAGCTAGAACTTGGGCAATGGGATTATGGGAATCTGCAAAATTGACCGTGGCAAAGAAATGGGGCAATCCATCGCACGCGATTTTGCTATGACACTCTTGCTTCATATTGGCGACGTCTCCAACTGAGCCTGGAATATGATCAGAGACATAGTTGAGGTACTTCATCATATCTGCTGCGGCTTTCTCGCCTTCGGTTTCTGGTTTCGCAAATGATTTTTTCTCCAGCTTGGCTTGGTAGGAATCCATCGATCCTCGGTCGAGTTTCTGCATCAGCCCGTGTATCTTCGGAAACCAAGACCGGTTGACTGCAAGACGGGATTTGAAAGAAGACTGGCGCCGCTGTATGATGTTACTCATAACAAAAATGAAAGATTTATGGACTTGGAAACGATTATCGGCAATGCTCAGCAAGTGTTGAACATGAGGCCGTGTGTCAAGCTCGCGAAATCCGATGTCTGTGCTCAACCTGACATTATTGTTGTCAACCATTCCGACCCCATAAGGGAAAAGAGTTGGAAACAGCCATCCGAATACTCTAGGATTTTTAGAAGTTGACAATGGCGTGCCTCCAGACGGAAATTTGACAAATCCCGATTCTTGCTTCTTCAACTTTCGCAGTGCTTCCAGTTTACGTTGCCTGTAAGTTGACCGTAGATTGTCTACATCCACAAGCGTCGTAGCAGTGTGCTTGTCTGCGCCACATAATTGACTGCTAAGGCCTAAGCACCGGTGGCTCGGGCTCATCCTGTGTGCTGCGGCTCTCCCAAACGCACTGCTGAGTCGATGTCGTTGTGTGCCCTTGGGCTAGCAGACCTATGGCCAGGCACGGACTCAACCCACACGGCGCCACCAGGCTGCCTCTCCAGAGCCTTCCGCCGACTGGAAGCCTGAGTCACACACTCTCCATTTGCCCATGCTCAACCATGCTGGAGAATTGACCCGACCTGGGAATGCTGCCAATTGTCATTGGGGCTGTTGGCGGATAGGCAATGATGGCCATGCTTTGATGGCGCCATTGCGAAGGATGTGAAGGACATTGAATCTCCCAGCTCAACTCAGCTACGACCTGGCACACTCAGAGCGTGGACTCAGCCTCCATCATGTATCTTGGGCACCTCCAGAATGGTGTGCTCAGGACTGTTCCACATGGTTCGGTGGTATGGTGCAGGGCAAGACGCCTGGGGAGGCCCAACATCATTTAAGGTGAGCAGAGCACACCTCTGTGCTTTGACATATGAGAGTAATAGTGTACCATGATTGTTCGATTTTATCAAAAATTGACCCTCCATCTGAATTAGAAATGCACAGGTGAGGGGAGGCAAAATAGTCACCACACAACGAAAGGAAAAAGAACACAGGTTCAACCTTGTGAGTAAAAATTTCACACATGATTCAGATTCATGGAAAAGGATACCACCTCTGTAGGACCTTTTTTTCACACCTATTAGTTATTGGGCAAAAATTTCACAGCTCCTGAAATACAAACCAGAAAAACCACTGCTTCCAAGGACAAGGCAGGAAAGGTGTAGAAGGGAGTGTATGACAGCCTTTTACCCATAAGTTCAATGTCGAGTCCTCGAAAGGTCTATACCTTGTGTTTCTGTCTCAGCTCAATCACTCGACTGCATATACTGACTGGCACCAAACTGGCACTTGATTTCCAATAGTTCTGCAAGTCTCCACTCTTTCTGGGCGCTTGTTCACCGTGCTGAATGGTATACCATCATTCTACGTAGTTGTGGCTTGGCCTAATTGTTAAGTTTCACTATACTGTAGATACTTGTACCATAGCAACTGGCCAACCCACCGTGACATCGACAATGGCTTTGGGCAACGCAACCACCCCAATTTTTACCATGACCGTTGAAATTTTGGCAACCAAAAAATGTGAACCAGCTGTAATTCTGGTTTGAGATCTGGTTTGAAGCTCCTGTCCTGCGCAGAATCCATGTAGAAAGTGTTTGGGAGATTTTTTGTGGTTTCTGAGTGTTCTTCAGGCTAAAAAATGATTATTTTCCACATGTTACGGTAGCAGGCTAGGCAACCAACTGTGTTGTGAGCTGACCTGGGGCAGTTTGGGCAACGCAACCACCACCATCGTGGCCGTGGCGGTTGCTACGGTACAAGTATCTACAGTAGTCCTAATTTACTCAGGTTACAAGTCAAATTTCGAGTTGCATGCAATCCACTTTCCCATCTTGTCTCGGATCGCTCGCGACGTCTTGGCCATTCCTGGCGTCAGCATCGCTGTGGAACACCTTTTCTCGAGCAGTAAACACACGATGTCGGATGCACGGTCCTCGATGGCAGCGTCAACGGCGTCTTCAACCGTCGTAACCAAGGAACTTCTCAATGCTGGCTTCGGGGACTCAGCACAGAATTAAATCAAACAAATAGTCCAAAAAATAGAGTAATTTCCTCCTGACAACTGATCAGATCACCATGCTCAAGAGCTGAGAGTCTCCAAAATTACTTGACATATGTTAGAATCCACACATAGAATCTTGAGCCATACATTCCATTCTATGGTTTTGCGGACAACAATCAATCCCAAGAGAAATTACACCCTTGTTGGAAAAAAATGACTAATCTGATATTTTTAACAGAAATCAGGAGGGATGGCGGCTTTTTGCTGGTATATAGGACCTGTGCATACCATTTGGAAGTTTTTGGGTGCAAAGTTCTCAAGGTCAACAACATTTTTCGCGGCAAACATGCTGTCCGGTTACTTTTTGTGATGATGAGTAGTACCATGGCTTCATGGAACTTTCCGGATCGAAAGCTGAACAGCTTGACAGATCCACATCGATTTTCGGCGCCATCCAGTCGGTCGAATGACAGTCAGCGGGAAAAAGAAAAGATGAAAAGTGTGGCTGTGGCTGGTCGGGCCGACTAAGACCGACTCGCATAATAAAACGGTGGCCAGCGGATTCGAACTGGGACCGGTTCAAGAAGTCAGGCGCGACGCAGACCGCTGAGCCACGAAGGCGGTTTGAAAACTTATCTTGGATGGCCGCCAGACCAGGGATTTTTGTCCGGACAGGGGACCTAAGAGTTTTGCCCCAGACCCAAATTTTTGTCCGGACAGGGCCTAACTTGGAGGCCCAAAACTCAAAATTTTTGTCCGGACACGGACCAGGCCTTCACGCCTATTATCAGGGGTCCTGTCTTGAGCCACTGTGTCATAGTGGTGGAGAGACTCGCTGTTGCCTGGCTCTCGTGAATTTTGGGCTTTCTATCGATTCTCTCGGTGTAATAAATCTAATCCTCAACGAACCTCACTGGATTTACTTGAGCTGGACGCAGTCTCGCTCTCGCTTCCCTTTTCTGGTCCGCTTTGCGCTTTCCGTATCGACCTACGCACCGGCGCCCGCTCCTCTCCCAACCCGCGCCAGCGAAGACTCCGCGCTCAAGGCTCGTATGACCCACGTCCGCCCCTCCCTCCTTGCTCGACGCATCATCCGTTCGCCTTGCGCGTGCAGGCAAAGACGAATCCGGAGCGCGCATGCGACTTGGGAGAAAATGACGTGGAACAGCCCATTAGTCTAGTAGTGCGCCCACTTCGTCCTGTCGCTCACACTCTCACTCACTCCCCTCACGCGTTTCCGCACCCGCTCACATCCGCGAAGACGATGTACACGTGTTAATTTAAGCCCTTATTAAGGCCTGGACGGCGGGCTGAAAAAATACTAAGGCCTTCGGCACACTGGATTAGAAGCATTATTTTAGCGAGGATTTAGACCGGCCAAATAGATAAAAGACAGAGACCTCTGGTCGTTTTTTGCGTTCTCAGCGAGCAAAAAATGTGATGTATTCCGAAACGCGTGATTTTGACATCGAGGCAAGGGGATTTTGATGGCAACTTCTGTTGTCCCCCAAACAATTGCACGGTTTATGGTGCTGTCGAAGCCATGAACAGCACTACATACACGCCCGAGTACAATGGCGGCCAGTCATCACAACCCGTCGCCTCCATAGTCTTTTCTTCCACCCGTGGTGTCCCAGAGGATCACATCCAACCCGGGCCCACACCAATCCGCACATTCAGTTCGCCTCTCTTCTGTCAGACGACAGTGCACATACACGGTATGTCTCGACACCATTTCATGTCATCGTTTAATGGACTTAACGGAGTGTCCTAGATCGTATCAACTGTGCGTCGTTCAACAACCTCAAAAGACAGCCGAATTTGCGAATGCAAGCCTTTCGCGACTTCCGTTGACTCCACCTATGGTTGTTCAACTGAAGGCGACTGAGTATACAGCCCCTGAGGCTGGTACTCGCTTTTCTACCGCATACTTTGCAGAGTTGACTGTTGCTGCCGCTCATTCGATGGTGGAGAATGATGAATTTCCCTCTATCCTGCCAAAAAACTCAATCGTGCAATGGTATTTCGATAAATCCATTCCTACTGGCGAATCCAACCTCAACGTGGTGGTGGGAGAGCTCGTTCCAGGCCTAGATGATCTCCTGCAAATCACCAGTGCCATGGAATACGCATACCACATACATGGTGCTCGTTCTGTGGTTGTTCAGCTTGATGGAATACCCCACCTTGTGTCTTATCATTTATCCAAGGTGCGAGACACTGCCAACCATCCCACATGTCTGAGTCGTTGAATTAATGCCCTCAGATCCGCATGATTATCAATGTCAACAACAATGTTTACGCTGTTCACTCGGTTTCAGCACTGCTTGTCCATCTACAGACCAAAAGACTCCTCCTTCCTCATCTCATCGATGCCTTTTTGGACAGTCATGTCAATGAGCCCATTTCCGGCTTCCTCAGCACTGACACCCCAATTTTTACTCTCGGATGCTTGCTGAACGAACGCTGGGCTACCGAAGACATTCTGAATGCCCGGGCCGAGCTGACATACTTCCGGCGAGCTGCCCTTCTACCCGAGGACGAGCCTTCCTTCCTTTTTCTCCCAACCTTATTTATGAACGATTGTCGGGTTCTTTGTGGTCCCCAGCTCCAAACCCAACCCCGATACAGTCAGAATCTCATTGAGCTCCGCGAGCGCATTCGGGCTGGCAAGGTTAAAACCCTCGCGTTCGTGGCCTGGACGTCCTCGCACTACTCGGGCTTCGTTAAATCTTCCCTTGATGATGTGGAACTCGGTGACTCCCTTCATCTTCCTGCTGCAAACGACATATTGCCAATCCTCAAATGGGTATTGGCCGATCTTCCAACTCATGAAATTGGACCGAATAACCAGATTCGAGCTGGGCTCATTGACCGCCAATCGACGATGGCTGGCAGCGGAAGCTGTGGTATTGCTGCGAGCAGGAAGTGTTGGGTCACAAGTGGGTTTATGGCCAGTCCTTCAAAGATGAGTCCGGCCACTTGAAGAAGCGAACGATCCGCTGCAATCGCTATCGTGTTCCGACCTCCACCCACCGCGTTGATCTTGACCCTTCGGACCACCGGCAAGGGAAAACTATCAAGACAAACTGCATGGCCCATGTGAACGTCAACCGCGTTCCAAACTCGGACCACTGGTACCTGAGTCTGGTTGACCTCACTCATAACCACGACCGGGAGATCCCGATTAATGGTGTGGCCTCGCGTCCGCCAACAAAGGAGCAGCGTGATGTGGTCTCCAGGTTCTCCAACTCAGAGCCATTCACTCCCGCTCACATTTCTAATATATCGTCTCCAGGTTCTCCGATTCATTCCCTCGTGCCCATATTTCTAAAGTTCTTCGCTCACACTTTCCGGACAACAAACTTGAAGACAAGCAAATTTCCAACATGTTGAACGACTCCAGGCGTGAGACTCGGGAACACATGGCAGCTCTCGGTGGTGGCGGCGATATCACTAGCATTTTTGCCGCCATCGAGGAGAACAATCGTACTGAGCCTGGCTGGGACAGCGCAGTGCGAGTTGACGAGAACAACACTGTTGTCGCCCTGTGGTGGCAGTCACCGCATCAAGCACAACTTACCCGACGCTATACAGATATCATCCTGACCGACAACTCATATAATCGGAATGATAAGCAGTATCCCCTCAACATCGGCATAATCATCGACTCTCATGGAAAATCCAGGAACGGATGGTACGTCTTTCAGAAGAAGGAGGACACTGACACCCACATTTGGGTTCTGCGCTGCCATCTCAAGGCATCTGGCGGTGTTCACCCAGAAGTCATCATCTCGGATCGCGATCCCGGTCTTATCGCGGCTGTTGCAGTTGTCTTGGTTTTCACATTCCACGTTTACTGCCTCTCTCATCTCCTTGAGAACATCGACCACAATCTGCGGCGCTCCCTCGGGGCAGACTGGGCAAATTTTCTGCAGGATTTCTGGGCAGCGTATCGTGCGGTTTCTCCTACAGAATTCGAACGGCTTTGGGCTGCCATTCTTGCACGCTATGTAAATGCGAGAAGCTACTTGCAGGAGCTTTATGTTGTTCGTGATCGGTGGGCCTGGGCGTGGATTGGTCACTTGTTCACGGCAGGAATACGGACCAACGGTCGGGTGGAGACTGAAAATAGAGTTACAAAGGCTCTCAGCGGTGCTAAGAAGACACTTTTCCAGGTCTTCACTGCTCTCAATGATCGAACCCGTCAGCAAACAGGGCAAGATTTAATTCGGGCACGAGAAGTATGACTCAGTTTGCCGCCTAATTTTACTTTGTAATAACCTTTATTCTCCAGTCATCTCGACGACAGCATCCCGGCCAGATCGAGTCAATGTTCACGCTAATTCTTAACCATTTGCGTGAGCACGTAGGGCCATTCGCTCTCAACAAATCGTTCAAGCAAATGGAAGATTCGGTATTTTACCAGGCAGATGTCCTGCAGTTGCCGGAAGGGACGAGAACTTGGGTATACGCTATTGGGGTCTGAAAATTATGTGTCCACTTAATATGTTTCCAGGGCGAGTACGCTGTCCGCCGAAACGAGGTGGAGTTGGGCTACCAATGGGAGGGAGACGAAGAAAATGTTTGTCTCTCCTTGATTCCCATCCAGCAATTGACTTATTCTTAATAGCATTCCATGAATGATTTCACAAACGATGGTGCCTATCTGGAAACCCGATGGCTGCTTCAGCTCGTCCAAAACCAGGGTCTTGTTCCCGCCCACCTGATAAAGATCACTCACATGAGTACGGGAGTGAATCACATCATCGCGATCCTCCCTGATGGACGGTATATATGTGACTGCTGCATGGGCCTCAATCTTGGCCTGGTCTGTCAGCACTATTTTGCCGCGTGGTTGAAGATGCCAGGCCTTCCGTTCCATATCTCTTTGATTAGAGCACGGTAAGGGCAAGTTTTATCTTCTGCTGATACGTGCTAAACTACCGTTCAGATGGTACCAGAACCCGAAACTCGCCGTTGCTGCACTCGATCCCATCATATTTCAAGATCGGCCGACAAGCCGTTTAGTTCAATTCACTGCCAAGACCCTCGAAGTTGCCACTGTCTCGAACCCGGTTTCATCTGTGAGGGCACCGACATTGCCTCTGCCGACACAAACAGTCGCCCAGTGTACTGTTTATCACACCTTGACAGCAGAGGTCAGGTCCATGATGAACGGAGTTCAAACCATAGAACAACTGAATGATCTTCAAGAACGGCTTGGTCAAGTTGGGTACGTGTGCTGGACTGGTTGCTCAATAAAGTCTGCATCTGATTTCACGCTACTAGGCGTGATCTTCAGAACGAGGTAAGACGCGACACTCTGCAAGATCCACCGACGGTTACACGGAAAGGGAGACCCTTAACTACGCGACTTACTAGTGCAACAGAAGGATGTCCCCAGGGAGGTGGTGGGTCACGGACATCACAGGTTGCTGGAATTACCCAGCGTCGTCCAAACTGCTGTTCGCGCTGCAAGCAACCGGGTCATAATCGATCGAGCTGCCCTAATTAGATTACCGGTCAATCCCATAGTCATCGACACCTGAAATGCATTTCTTCCGACCGGCACTTTTTTGTGTCGTACCTCGCCGTGAAAATGTGCATATCCCAAGCGCAGCAGAGGAAGAAATGTGGAATTCAGTTCGGGGATTACTTGAGTATGTAATCATAGCAAATATGCCGTCTCACACATGGGGGTCCCGTAGGAAAATCTAGAAAATATTTATGCAATCTGCGCAATTTGCGCAATCTGCGCAATCTGCGCAATTTGCGCAATTTGCGCAATCTGCACATGCTGACTACTAATGATGGCCGGTTCTGTGCCGCACACGGCATCACTTCGCGCATCACCACCAGGCTGATCCGGGAGAGGGTTGCTGAATAGCAACTCGGCAAGCTGGGGTTGCTAAATAGCAGCAACCCCCCGTGCTACGAGTACGGGGGTTGCTGATTAGAATTATCCCTAGTGGGATGGCAGATAACTCACACAGCCACTTGCAGTTAACTACCCAGCTGATCGGAAATAAACCAAGAACTCCTCTCACGTGGACCGGTCCGGTACGAACCGCTATCACCAGGTTACCAAGACTCTCCCGACATATCACCGAGACTTGATGGCATCACTGGCGTCACTGCCGATAGTTGACCAATGGTGGGAAAACTATGTTACGCGATGTTAGTGGGTATTGACTCGTGTTGGCGCGCAACGTATTCACTTCCTCCCCACGCTTCTGCGCTTACATCGACAATTGCCATGGCCGGCCACCTATGTTCCCCCTCTTTCCAAGGGGCCCACGTTTCAACGGATGTCTCGCATTGCTCGGCAGACTACAGTGTCTTCGTTGGCGACCTTGCACCCGAGACCTCTATCAAAGATCTCATCGCTGTGTTTCGAGACCCTGCGCTGGGTATGCTTAATGACCGGGAGCGCAAGTTCATTCGTCCTTTCCAGAGCTGTAGTAGCGCCAAGATCCTACTTGACCCTGTCACAGGCACGTCGTGTGGCTCAGGCTTCGTCAGGTATGGATCATTGTATGGGCTCGCTTCTGGGCATCTGACTGGACGCATAGATTTACGAATGAGGCGGACCAGCAACGGGCGCTAGTTGAGATGCAAGGGCTGCATTGCCTTTCGCGACCCAGTGCGTCGTTTTCTCGTCTTAAAAGCCAAAATATTGATTATCATTCTAATTAATTTTTCCCTCGGTCCTCTTTATCTTCAACGGACGCATATAATCCCTCTTTCACGCCTTCTTCGTACATCCCCCCATCTTCACCTACCCAGTGCGCGTTGCCCCCGCACGGCCCAAGCTCCGTATTCCCGCCGCGTCGGGCATCTCCGCCATCTCTGAGCTTGAATCCAAGGATCCCTACAACACGACTGTATTTGTAGGAGGGTTGAGCCCGCCCGTTGAGGAGGAGACTCTAAAGATGCTCTTTATGCCGTTTGGGGCAATACATTATGTGAGTTGAATTTCCCTGAAGCTTATCTGTTGAGGGCAGTTGGGTGTATATTAAATTTCACCCTGCGCTCCCTACATGTTTGACAAGTTTTTCCTGCCACTACGGGTTTCATTACTGTTCACTGCATCATATACTTGTCTTTTCCTCTTTTCGATCTCTGTCTCGTCACCTCACAAACACATACTAAAATTCCATTTCCCTAAGGTGAAAATTCCCATCGGTAAATCCTGTGGCTTTGTTCAATTCGTACGCAAGGAAGACGCGGAACGTGCGATTGACGAGATGCAGGGTTTTGTCATCCACGGAAGCCACATTCGTCTGAGCTGGAGGAAGAATCGGTTTCGCCCGTCTCTTGCGCCACGCTCATCCTTGCCTGCAAATACAAACTTGTCAATGCACGCTGCCACGGTATCATCTCGCGACGCGCTTCGGACACGTCAACCCGAGATCTTGAACGGCATGGCTTGGGAGGGTCAGCTGCTGCAGCAACTGAGCAAGTCGGGGTACCTTGCAGTGAACGAGCAGTACAGCCAGCCTCCGCCACTTATGGGTGAGACTCTACGCCCGATGCGTAACAACGGGCCGTTTCAATGGAAGGAGGGAAGCGAGAATACGAAGCCCATTTATCCGGGAGTACAGCCGGCCTTACCTTTGAAGCCGATACCCATGTGCCATCAGCGTCATGCGCAGGACACTTTCCACCCGTTCTCGACACAGGGCGTTGGGGTGGACATTGGGACGTACACGGCTGGGATGCTGACCGGGTCGCCCAACTTCTTCCCTGTGCTGCCACAGCGGCAGACGCGTAACGAGTGGGAGCGTGGAGGTTCCATACACCCTACCCTGTTTGCGTATAATCCCTTTTATGACCATGACAACTTTTCGCCAGCCCCTTCCCCTATTTAATAGGAAATCGAAATAAAATGAACCGGATTTTCAATGTACTCTTTATACGGAACCTTCTTTTCCTTGTATATCTACTGTTAGTGTTTTCCCAGTTATCCTTTTCAAAGATGTCCAACATGTTTTTCACGCACACAACTAGCTATCACCAGTATTTCTATGTAATCGTTCATTGCTTTTACTACAGCTCAACCGCCCTCATTTCTTGTATGAAACCAACGTCAACTGGAACGCCCATACTAGGGTGTGTTGATCCGGGATTGTTCGAATTATCCAGTTGTGCTGCGAATTCTTCCACCATGGTTTGGAAAACGCGCCCTAGGGGTCGCTCGGCTAACAGGTTTGAGTTGACCAATGCTCGCGCGCCCCGAAGCCTAGAGGAATTCAGGGTAGATTGATGAATCAGGTCAAGGTGCGTCCTACTTACTTATAGTTATCCCGCTCAAACTCCAATCTTGTTGCTGACTTTTCCTCGGGTTCCAGTGTGCTGTCAACACCGACATTCTGTTTACCCCGCGTGGACACGACGCATGGCCCTCGCGGGAACGCACCTGCGCAATAGGGATCTTCAAACCTCAGATTTCGACCTCATTTCGACTTCATTTCGATTTTCATTTCGGCCTTGTCTACTGTGACCTGATGTGACTATTCTGAAACTGATGTTTTGATTTTGGCAGCTCTGTTCGGCCAAACGTCCGATGCCATGCGCTTGCAGCGCGCCTCTTCCCGCCGCCATTCCCACCCTTCAAAATTTGGCACGGGTAAAATGGTTACAACCAAACTAACCACAGGGCATGTCTACTGAGTAATAGACATAGTGGATGGCTCAAAGTGCTCCACACTGATTGGTCTAGGAGGCAGAATGCACGAGCTCAATGTGGCGAACGATGGGCAGGATGCAGCGGACGGCACCCAACATATGATGAGCGGGGGAAAAAAGCCTTCCGAAATGAAATTTCAACTCTGATCGTGATTGCGAAATGAGAATTTCGGAAGTTGCCGTGTCACACTGGCTCGAAATGAGAAATCGAAATGAAGTCGAAATGAGGTCGAAATCTGAGGTTTGAAGATCCCTAATGTTCGCACTCCGAGTTGCTGCTGCCCGATTGGGTTGCAAAATTACCTGCCATTGAATTTGCCATGAACACAGCGCGCTTGATTTATCCTTACTCATTGTCCCTCGTTTGGGTGGATCAACATTTGGCATTTGCTGTCAATGCGTCAATTTCTCCGCTGTGAGGGCGCCGTCTGCCTGGGTTGCCTTCTCTCCATGTGTCCTCAAATTATTGCTCAGATCTCTCTGGTCGTTCTGGGTTTCTTGACAAAATCACACAAACCTCTCGGGTTGGCCCGTGGTCTGGCCGGGAATTCGCTGCAATGGACGCCTTGCTCTTGCCCAAATTGTCAACGTTTCATTTGTGGATCTAACGTCAGCTTCATTGCAGTTTCCCAGCACATTTATGGGGCGAAGCGCTCAACTTACCACGAGCGGTGAGTGCGTATTGTATCTTCCACAATTGTTCTTCATTCTCAATCATAATTATTTGGTGCTAGGGTTAGTCTCGTTTCAAGCTCCTGTGCCTCATGTTTAATTTGTTGAAGGCCCGGGGAACAAGATGGTGAGCCAAATTCGCGCTTGCGTTCATTGCTACTTCCCTGAAGCTTTCGGAATGCGGAAGAGGCTTACTATTAGTGTAACAGCCGTTCTCTCCTCAGCTATCAATTGTATGCTGTCCTATAAAATAAAATGGTGTATTTCTTTGACTCCCTTTCACCTTTGACACGTAAATGACACATGAAAAATCCCTCGTTAAAGGGCCGTCTCGCGAGGTGGTGATTTCTTTTGGGAATTTTACAATTTTTTTCATTGTCACGGTATCCTATTAACGACAGTGTTGGACTTAAGGGTTAAGCCTTAAGTTAAGTTAAGGGTTAATAAGCCCTTAATATTAACCCTTAACAAAACTCCTGGATGTTCTTAGGCCTTAATTAGGCCTTAATGATGGCATTTTTGTCCATGGCTGCTACAAATCTACTGCTGTAGCACTGGACATTATCACTTCAGTTCAGGACAACCAAAAAAGGGAGATGACTGTTTTGAACCTCAGGGTGATTTCAACTCAGATGATGTTGTCTTCTGAGTTTGGTAAATGACCGCCTTTCCATTGGGCTAAAAAATGAAGATTGGGGGTTCAAGACAGTGATGAGACATCACAAAAGGATATGGGAGTCATTGGGACTATAAAAGCACAAGAAGGTGCTATATTCTGGGCTTTTTCTGCATGGAAAAAAATTGCCAAAAAACACAGCCACCCTTAAGTTAAGCCCTTAATAAACCCTTAATATTAAGGGTAAATTAAGGCCTAAGGCCTTGACAAGAATTTTTACCCTTATTAACCCCTTAAGTTCCAACACTGAAATTTAACGACGGCGGCCGTCGTGACCGTGACCCGCCGCGACGCGACGGGTCCTCCGTGACCGTGACCGTCGCCTACCTACACTTCCGTACAGTAAGTGCCGCCAGCCGTTATAGTAAGTATTACCTGCTTGCTCGTCAATACTTCCGCACTATAACGGCTGGACACGAGCCTACGGGAATTGTGAGCCATAGGCCCAATGGATGTATGTATACCGAATAACATGTCCCCAGGCCAGGGTCCATTTTTCGAGTACTTTCATCCTATGTTCACCATTTTCCAATACCGTGTGAAACCACAGAGTCGGTTTTTCAGAAAACCGGAAATAAATAAATTTAGCCAGATTGAATGAAACCAGTAAGATATGGGTTAAACACCATGGATACTCATGAAATTGCTCAACGGTCATTTGCCCCGGAAACGAGGCCAAACGACCGCATGCAGAACTTTCCATCGCCACTGTATATCTTCTACGTTCCAGCTCCAAAAACTCTGAAAATATTTGAGGCTATGTATAGAAAAGACCTTAATGTGCTTAAATCCAGCTTTCGAGAGCAGTGTAAGTAGAGGATTCAAAGATATTGTGTGCCATCAAAGCCGTGGACACTAGAATAAAGAGGACAAAGGGGATGATGGATGCGTCTGTCCGAAATGGATGACGATCCCAAAATTTTATCTCCGGCATTCGCCGGACTGCCTTTTATGGGAATTTTGATGTGATTGCCGAGGAATGAACTTAATCACGATTCTCATCCGCCGCTCCTCCACAGTCTAACACGCGAGTCAGTGAACCACCCAGCAGCGGACGCTTGGCCGGCACGCTCCGGTCCCACGCCGTCGACTCGCCACCGCACGAGGCGCGATGTCGTCCCGCGCGTCTCCACCCGCGATGTCGTCACGCAGGGGCGCGGACGACGCAGGACGGGGAGACGTGTGGCATGTGTTCGTCCATCTCGTCGTCCTCTTCGACTTCGGCAGCGGGGGCGGGGAGTCTTAAGATACGAGGGCGAGGATGAAGGGTTCTGACGCGCAGCCGAAGGATGGCAGTATCCATGCAGCGTTTGCACGCCCGGACGAGCGCCCCGCAGTGCCCAGTGATCGCACCCTTACACCGGCGGAGCTGCGGTACGTTACTTCCTCTTCTTATCGTTCGATTTCACTAACCTATTCAATCTTTCAGCGCACATATTGTTCGTTGGGTAGCAGAGAACAACCGCCCGCTTGCCATCGTCGAGGATCGCGAATTCAAGACCATACTCGGTGCTGGGCGACCTGTTTATTATAACATTGCATCTGGGACTTTAGCGGGGACTGATACATCAGTCCCCCTGAAATGTAATACACGTCACAAGTTGATACTTGGTCAATTTCCTCCGCATAAAGCCGACCTTCAAACCTTTGTCACTTTCATCCCCTCAAGCAAGCTGCGTCAAAGATTCGTCAAGGAGGATGCGATAATTAAACTACATCGCAGCTCTCGTGCCCATCCCAGTGCTATCCCCCTCCGAGAGTCGAAATTTGCGGCATGGTCGGCGCTCTGAACTGGACTCGCCCGCACTTCATCTTCGCCGGCAGGCACCTGCATTTCACGCGGGAAAGACACGAGTTTTCGTTTGTCGCCAGCAACAGGCAGGGGTGGGTGGGAATCAGTGTGAATGGTGAGGGAGGGGTTAACTCCTTCAGAAAAGGTTGGGGCAGTTGATGTCGAATACCTGCGGTGGAAACTATTAGGGGAAGTCAAATTTCAGAATCGGCGTCGATTCTGATGTCGATTCCGGCATCGATTTGCCTTCATTTCCTTGAGGAGTCGTAGGGTTTCTGTTCATGAAGAGCGCTTACGATAATGCAATAAAGAAGGGAAGCATCGAGGGTGGCTCGGGGTGTCCTTTCTGGTAGGACAAGAACATGTAGAGTTTCATAGAAGACTACAAAATACATCCTGGAACTTGAATGCACAAGTACTACATCGCGTAATAAACAAAGAAGGCAACGTATCCGGGTGGTGTGTCTGTCTGTCCGAAACCTTTTTAAACTCTGCAAAGCCCACATGTGCGCCGGGGATTGACTCGCCAGAGGATTGGTCATCCTCTCGGCAGCGTTGTTCGGGGGCTCCGCATCTCCCTATTCCGTCTTTGCGCACATCCTGGTCAATTGGCGTTCGGACGATGTGGTTAGCTCGAGGCTATATCACGGACAATTTACTTACGCAACGTTGTATTCTCATTCCTGTCGTTCTGCCGGGCTCTGGTGACGCACAAGTACGCGTACAGCCACCCTGATCCTGTATTAAGCTGCGTTCGGAGAATTCAGCGTTCAGGGAGACAATATCTGAGATACAAGAAAGCGAGCAGTGTGAACCATGCAACGATGCGGGAGACGAGCCTAAAGACCTGTACTGTGCGGAGGTACTATCACCTTCAAATTCAGGTGTGCATAATTGCAGAGATGACTCTTGAGATCTAAAATCAGACAGATCGGGCGCAACGCAACGAAGCTTACTTATGGGATGCATCAGCTGATGATTTAAAGCTTGCCTATGTCCACACCTGCCGCTTTGAGGGCGGTGACAATGCACATCTCGTGAACGGCCTCCTCTTACTATCGACCGAGGAATTGGATACGATTCAGGACCGGTTCCACATTTATCCGATACGTGGAGGGAGCCGCGTAGCGTTCGTAGTGACGCAGTGCGGAAACCTCGATCGCAACAAGCTGGTGAATATCCGCACGGAACACAAGAAGACTGTGAAAAAGCTTATACAGACGGCGACGAATGCCATTGCGGATGACTGGGAGACCGAAAATGGACAATTGGGTTGATTAAGTTACAGTATTTACAATCCGCTTTTTCCTTTTCAGCTGCCCTTGTTGATTGTGCAGAGTAAATCGGTTCCGGACTCATAATGATCAGCACCTGAGCTTGCGGGCCATCGTGCCCGATGACGGGGACGCAAGAAAGAAATCTAAACAGACGTTTTTGTTCAGAATTGCCCGGGCTATCGTCTCAGTGGACCCGGTGTCCCGGGACCCGGACGACACCTCCACGCGCTCAGTGACACCGTTGCCATCTACAAACCGCTCCCTTCAATTGTTGATTGAGGATATGCGCTCAAAGCCGACCAGTAAATTTATACAGGACATTGAAATTTAACCCGCTGCACAATTTGCAAAACTCCCCATCATCGATAGATGGTTGGTGCAGCTTAAATATTGAAAACAAATGATACTCACCTATTTCAGGACCAGTCAAGCTAGCCTTCAACGACCCTCTACATCTGGGATGGAAGCGATACTTTGTCAAAAAAATCTGGGATCTCCGGACCATTTTTGCAACCAAAAAGCCGCTGTTTGGTACTCAACATAGATGTACAAAAATCAATTAACTGGACCTAGTGCAAGCCGTCGATCAGCATTCAGCCTTCATTTTTTTGGTTTGGGGGGCTGATCTTCATCCTCGACAGTCGCCTCCATACTCGCTCCCACGCAGTGATAACCCATGTTGAACGCCGAGATCTTCTTTCCGAGCTGGTTGTTCTCCTTCTGAGAGCGTGCTCGCTTGCTCTTACCACTGGAGTCCAGATGGGAAGCGATACGATCCAAGCCACGCAATGCACGCTTCTCGTTAAATTCGGGGATCGCTGGGTCACCCGTCTCGTCCTCATTCTCCATACTCTTTTTCTTTGTCTTCCCGGTCGTCGCGGTCACGGCGCGTTTCCGCTTGGTCCCGGCCATGTCTTCATCCTCTGCGGAGCGGGGTAGGTCAGGATGTGCAGCTCGGGAGGGCGGTGAACCCTGCCAGAGCTACGGATAGAGAACGCGAAGAGGAAGAAAAAGGGCGAAGGCGCCGGGGAGGGAGTGAAATTAGTTGGCCAACGCCTCCCCCACTATGACATTGCCTAAAGCGGACGAATGCTGACCAATTTCGCCACTCTTCGCCGAGAGTGCCAGCGTGTCATAATGTAATGTTGGGCCTATATAAGAAATGTCACAGTGCTCTAGCGGTTGAATGACTAAGAATATCTTTACGTCTTTTTGGAGTTGACGTCGGTTGTCCGCACATTGGTATGGTCTCACCGTGGATGGAACATGGAACTGTTTTGCAATATATGAACACTCACGGGAAGACGGACATTGATAAAATTGTGTGTGTATTCGTCATTCACAAGGCGCTTTGTAACAATGAATTCCAGCTTTTTGATGTTGCTAAAGGCCTCCAATACCTATACTCTCATGATATGGTCCATGGTGATCTACGTGGCGTATAGGTCTTTTTGCCGGAACGGTTCTGTTTATTAGTCCGGTTTATAAACATGTTTATAAACACCGGTTTATAAACCGGTTTTTATATGGTCCGGTCCAAAGTATCGGTTTATAAATATAACCGGGGACCGGGCCGGAGATCCCCGAGCAAAAAAAAGACCTTCGTCTATGTCGTGAAAGTGATGACTACACTGAACAGTTGATTGAATTACGATCCACGCCAACTCTAGTGACGAGCACTAGACCCAATTTCGCACGCTAACCAACCGTTGGTGAGTGGCGAGTCAGTTTAATTCAAGCAGAGCCCGAGGGTACTGGGGGATTGATAATATACTATTGCATGAGCATGAACGAGCAGCACATTCTACTACGGGTTCAACACACAGAGTTAGATGGCCGAGAGGTTGAATTTTGCTTGTATCTAGCTGTGCGGCTGCAATGATCTGCGTTCATACGACGTGGGTGTATCAGTCTGACTCCCAGGTGCACAATAAGCCTAGATATCCATGGGACCGTTGTTTTTCATTCAATTTCGATGCTCATTTCTCCTTGGCAAATTGGCAGAGATTCTGGTCTCGAGGCGATCAGGCCTCTCCCCATGGGGAAAGATCTATGTCAGTGTGACTATAAAAGACAGCTTGACACCTGTGGTGCTACGTTTGCTTCTCTTCCACCAACCACCACCATCAGCTGTGGATGAGATGGAGGAGCGATGTAACCGAACTGCAGCGGTTATGTCACCCCTCTATCGCATCCACAGATGATTGCTAGGGGTGAGTGCTCTCTCAACCCTTTCGTTTACTGACCGCCATCTTTTCAGTGCCACTCCATCGTATCCCACTGTTCGCTCGCCTGCTCGGATGTTAGCCGACAGACTTTTTGCACACAGGCACATATACGTGCCTGTGGTGATCACCTTCTAACGTGAGAGTGGCTGCAGCCGGGATTTGGCCCTATCTATCTAGTTCTCACCGATACTCTTCGCCAGAGCCCACGATGAATACTTGGAACGGTAATCTGGACTTCGACTCACTTATTTATGATCTCCCGGCCATTAACACCGACGGAAATTGGTATTTTTTGCAGGATCCGTCGCTCGGATCATTCCTTTCGACGTACAACCCAGCTTCTGATCCCACCTTATTTATGCATTCCAACACATCGACAACTTCGCATGCCTACCCCGAGGATCCCACTCAAAATTTCACCGATATCTACGGTCTCCGCGGTGCGGAAACAGCCATGCCTTCTGCTGCGTCCCCGGAGGATCCTCTCCAGGACTTGCTTGATTTGTATGGGGGCGCCGGCAGCTTCCCCGGATTGGGATAACGTAGAATAAGACATGAATTATGTACAAGAATAACGGGGATTGCGATACAATACTATTTATGGGTGAATTAAAGAGAGATTTAGTCCTCGTCGTCGGCCAGGTCCAAGCGGATGACGTTGCGAGCCGACCCCAGTGACGCGACAGTGGCTGCAGATTGGGATTGTCTTGCATCAAGCATGATTAGCCAGAATCAAGTCCAAGCAGTTGGAGTAAACGTACGTGGCTGTGCACTGATTTATATGCGTGCGGAATTCCCACGCCCTCTGCCTTAGCCCACAGGCTCTCGGGAGCACATTTTTGTCCGCCCAGAACCTAGGTTTGGGGCCCAAAATCCCAAAATTTTGTCCGCCGCCGGACCTATCATCTCCGGGGACTTTCAGAGGTCCTATTGAGGACCCCTGATAATTCCGCCAAAGGCCTGTTCCCCATGGAGGTCAGTTTGTCGGGACTGGAAATCACCGATTCGGGTGATTTTGTCGGGATTTGCACAGGCCTAGCGCCTAAAATAGGCCTAAAATCCGTCAACATCCTTCAAATTTTTCTTCCCACATCGCCAATTCGCGAAAATTTTCTTCCGCTCGGGCGATTTTGTCGGGATCTGGAACAGGCCTGCGCGCAATTTTGGGCCAAAATGTCGGGATTTGACACAGGCTGAACCCAAAAAATTTGTCCAATTTGTCGGGATTGGGATCAGGCATTTCGTCCTATTATCAGGGGTCCTTCCTATTGTCGCCTTCACTGCAGTTGATGGGGATCATGATGGATGTTGGCCGGTGGACGTTCTAAGGTCACATGCTGTACCAAGCCAGCATGCTGACTGGCTTTTTCCCGGCCCATGTCGGTTGAGGGCGGCATCAAACTGCGTTAATCAAGTTGGAAAGAGAGGGAAAAAAAGGGAAAAGAAGGAGGAGGCACGGCGAGCGGCGCTGCCGTTACACGCTCGGCGGGCTCCCGGGTCGTCGTGGTTGTACGCAGTGGGGCTCTTCCTCATGTAGTGGTGAAGATGGAGGGAGGAGAGGGATGGGCGCTTAAAACGGAAAGGCTTTCCGCCTTATGTAAGCGCTGCCGAGCCTTCAGAAAAAGAGCGTGCATGGGGGCAAGCGTCGGAGGCGAGGTGAACACGAACGGGCATGGGGCATGGGGTGGATGCGGGCGAGCGCGAGGTGGGTGGACGCGAGCGAGGAGGGCGTCGGCGTATACGAACGAGCAGGAGCGACGGTGGTATGGTGTGAGGGGAATAATTGTGTGGGATCCCAAGCCACGAGCGCCCCGACGAGCTCGCGCTCGACTCCAAACTCGCGCACGGTAGATTCGTAGCAGCCATGGACAAATGCCATCATTAAGGCCTAGTTAAGGCCTAAGAACATCCAGGAGTTTTGTTTAGGGTTAATATTAAGGGCTTATTAACGGATTATTCTACTGAGGAACCCGGCTTTCAATGGAAACCCCTGCCAAAAAAATTGTGTTATTCCAAGGGTTTCTCTCACCGGCGGTCGGTGCAAGGCGGGTGCCAAGTGCGGCAACTCGGCAACTCGGCACTTCGGCACACGGTCACATGACTATCATGCTAACTTTTCACGACGTTCAAGCAATGCCAACAAGCACTTAGGGGCAGGATTTTCAGCAGCTAAACAAATATTTATAACATCTAAGGCCCCTATGCCGCTGAGGTGGGTCACTATGGAAATGCCGCATCACTTGAAGATGTGGCAAGGATGGCAGGCTGCGCTGAGGGTTCAGTGGAGAATTTCACTAATCGCTGCTTCGAAGCAATCGAATCCTTGCATGACATGTTTGTGCGACCTTTAACTCCCACCGAAAAGGAGCGCGAAAAGCAGTGGATGGATGAGCACGTTGGGTTCAGAGGGCTGTGGCGAGAGGGATGGATAATGTACGACGGGACCATTGTTGTCCTCTACGCGAAGCCCGGCATCGACGGCGATGCATATTACACCCGCAAGGCAAATTACGGATTGAACGTGCAGGTACGAAGTTCTCGAGTCGATTTTCTGGTAACTTATAATCCATAGATTGGGAATATTCCTTCCAACTTGCGAATCCAGGATTGCTCTATCGGATTCACCGGTTCAGCTCACGACGCAGCTGCATTTGAACACACGGCGGCAGTACTCCACCCAGAATTCATGTTTCAAGGCGATGAATTCGCCTGGGGAGACTCAGCTTATACCATTAATTCCCGCACCATTCCCGTTCACAAACGACCTGCAGCGCTCATCCCCGAGAATGCGAGATTTGACAAGGTGCTCTCTCACCTGCGTGTTCGGTCGGAGCACTGCATTGGGGCGCTGAAAGGGCGCTGGCAAAGCCTTCGCGATCTCCGTGTAAACATCAACTCGGTGGAGGATCATGGACGGGCTTGCCAGTGGATCACCATCGCTATCATCCTTCATAATCTGGTCATCGACGTCGAGGGCGAAGCATCCGGGGTGACCTTTCTAGGGGAGCATGGCAGGGTTGAGGAAGAACAGGATCGGGGTGGACGTGATGAGCCGCCGGAGGCACAGTTTGCGGATGACGAAGGGGAGCAGAAGCGTATACGACTCACAGCAGAATTAATTGTGCATCGCGGATTGTAGCTAAAAATTATATACATGAATAAGACATTAAGGAGGATTAAAGAGAGAATAAATGTCGAAATGAATGAAAGACCAGGAAAGAGTAATGAGTGTAATGGTAATTAAATTTCTTCGGAATCTCCTGGAAGAGAGTTCTGGGTATTCTCGATACACCAGATCGAAGGAGAGTGAGCCACAACTGGGGAAGTCGACGAAACGCTGGGGGAGCGACCTGAGCAGGGCGTGCGATGGTGACGGCGTGGGGTACGATGAGGGGTACGAGGGCCAGAGTTGCGGTGCGGCGATCTGCTGACGACTGCAGGAGCATCAAGCGCAGCAAGTGCAGCCTTGGTCTCTTCCAACGTGTTGATCTTGAGCTTGAACATCTCCATGAGTTGTTCCTTCTGCTTTAGGAGCTGATCTTTCTGCGCGATGAGGAGTGTTTGATGACGATGCTCTGCATTCGCTACCGCACGCTCCCTCGCAATTTCGATATTTTCCCTACAAATAGTTAGTATCCCTATCAAAAGACGGGCATGTAAACTTACTTAGATGCGTCCATGATCACATCCTCGAGCGACCGCTTTTTGGGGATGTGCTGGATGTTCTGGCGAGCCTTATCCATCGCGTTACCCAGGTCAGCACCGAACGTCGAAGCCTTTGGTCCCCGCGTGAGTCTCGGAGCAGAGGCCCCCGGATTCGGGCCCATTTCCACCTGCAGCGCAGGGATGCGGCCATTGGTGCTTATCGGACGTGATTCCGATGAAGCGGCCGCGTCTCCGATGTCGAACGAAGCTGAGAGAGTGGGGGTTGGGGTGTGGAAGAGCCTGGGGTCTATCAGAGAGTCGTCAAATCGTTGAGGGGCCGGAGTTTCGAGAGTCTGGTTGTGGACGATCCTGCGGCCGTTCGGACCAATGCCGGTGATGATTAGGGGAGGGACGACGTTCGGGCGCGTGCTGAGGAACTTATGCAGCTCTGAAAAGTACGGGAACTCGGTGTTGAGTTGTTCTGAAATGAAGTTAATGATAATATAATTTTGCTGGATATAACGACGCACGCCAAAGATTCACGGCCACAGCAGGGGTATCGTGGTGGGGGCCATCGCCTGGGATGTAATAGTCAAGGTACTCATGCCCTCCACCAGCGCCCGCATCCTCTGGAGCACCCACACCACCCCCAGTGACGCGAAGACGCGCCGCCTTCTCCTTATAGACTTTGCAGAGACTACTGGTCGTTAGCACGCGTCAGAAAAGAACCAAAGAAAGCGTACTCCTCGGTCTTGCCCTTGACACGAGCCCCGAGAGTCTTGGAATGATCCTTGTACTCCTCCGGGAACATCTCCTGCGCGATCCGCTCATAGACGGTAATCTTACGGTCACCGGAGGTATTCTTGATTGAAGGGTGTCAGATTTTACGTAGGTAATAGGCAGTGGTGTATGGTAGGGGACGCGACTTCATGTCAAGTCGCAATTTTGCAAATTTTGGGCCAAAAGTAGGCGCAAACGACAGGAAAATAACATGTTTCTATTCAAATTTCACGTTTCGGACTTTGGGTATATAGTCACGTGACCAACCCGCCAAATCTCGGCAGGTGCAAAAATTTTCAAGTATGTGTTTTGAGCCCGTTTAAAATACGAGAAAAAAAAATGCGGCTTGTACATCTTGGCAGCAAACTCAGCTACAGCTCCTGTTGTGCCGTGGTGATAAATATCAAGATATTGATGTACTCGTCGGAAGAAGCGACAGACGGATATCAGTGGGCACATGTCAAGTGCTTCCTGGAGAATCCGCTTCCTATGCTCGAACTTGCCGTTGCTTTGCTCGTGGAAATAATTCTTGCACCACCCCCCAAAATACTCAATGGGATTGAGCTCTGGGTGGGAGGAAATGACACTCGTCGCCCACCTCCTTGATAATCTGCAGCCAATCTGCGGCGCAACTGTGGCGGATTGAGCAGGTAGTTCAGCAATCTGTGATCTAATCCACGCACCTTTTCGAGCAGATACGGCTCGTTCTTGAAGTCACAATGAAGCTGTTGAAACGTTTGGAGCATGCCATAGTCCTGTTCGCGAGGTCGAGGGCTGGAAGTTGTGCTTGTTTGGCTTACACGTGACCCACCACGTGACCCAAACCCGCCAAATCGGCTCTCAAAAAATCGATTTACGATTTTTAAATTTTTGACCCATACAATGTCTTCTAGCTACCAATAGCTGCTCAAATATGCATTAACAGAGTTTTCGAACAATATCTGACCTCGCTATTAGGGTTGCAAGTTCAATGCATCAAAGTTGTCATGAAGTCACGTCCCTACCATACGCACCTCCTTGGGGTCCTGTTTTCCGAAGAGAACAACGAAATTCTCCTTTTTTTGAAGCTTCTCAAGGAGAATCCAAGTCAGAGCTCCCTCGTCCGCGGCCCACGCGATTTGGGCGAGTTTCGGGAGATTTTTGCGGCCAGACATGGATGGGCTAGTATTAAGTCGATATTATGAGTTTCCGAGGTAGATAAGGTGGTATAAAGCCCGGGGGCGATGAAGAGACAAGAGACGAGGAATTTCCGATTCACGGAGGGCCTAGGCACACACGACTAAACATCTACCAACGGTGACGGCCGGTCACTGGCCACATGATCATCTGCGTCTGCGACCGGCCGCAGAATTCTACTTTGAGCGCACCTAATGGCGGCGGAGATGGAAGCACCCCTGATCCAAACTGATTAACGTGTGTTTTCACTGGGGAGTTAGGTATGATGCCATAAGGAGGGTAGGGCCGACAGGCGGCATGGCCGCTACCTAGAATCCCACTATAATTCAACTAAATAAACTGTATTATAGATCAGGCAAAACTATATACGATACAAAGTGTTAAAATGAGGGTTATTAAATTGAAGCGAAGTATCTGTAGTTTTAGCAGCGAAATTGAGCAGCACTCGATAGACTATGTTCATGCCTATCCTATTCCACCGCAGCAAGGCTTGCTGCGGTGGAATAGGATAGGCATGAACATACCATCGGAGATGCAGCCGCCAGGTGAATTGGTTTCGATTGCGAGGATTGGGTGCGGCCGAAGGAACGTGACAAAGAACGGTGGTGAGAGGCACTTTGGGCGACCCTCGGCATGGTGTGGAACGAGGAGCAGACGCTGGGCAGGATTGATGGCGCCGCACAGCCACCGGTTATGACCGGCCCGAACCGAAAACGCAAAATCTCAATGGCAAAAAGTTTATTTTCATTTTCTGAACTTTTGCTCTGGGGGATCTATAGAGGGCCTTTCCATAGTGATGTTTACACACTGCACTGATGCTGAAGCCCACGCCCACGCCTGCGGCTGCGCTTGCCGAGTCGCCGGTTCCCGTGCTCACCGCCGCAGCCGCAACTGCGCTCGGCCCATCGACCGCGACCGCACTTGGCCCGCCTCCCGTGACCGCACTCGGCCCGCCGCCCTCGCCCACATCCACCGAGTCGCCTGCCATGGCGCTCATGCGGACGTCCACGCCCACACCTGCGGCCATGCTCAGCGAGTCGCCTGCCACTGCACTCGGCGAGTTAGTCGCTTCTGCACCTGCCACCGAGCCTGGCCCATCCGAATCTGCTGCCCTGGCAGGCTTGGAATTTGATGTGGCGATGGCGGAACTGCTCCGCGAAGATCGCCTCTCTCGCACCAGCACTCCGCTGCTGGAAGTCGTCAATCTTGACAACCCCGATCACAGCAATTCCGAGGATGAGGCCCCACAGGACGAGGCCCCGCAGGATGAGGCCCCGCAGGACTTCGGTGTTCCCCAGCCATCCGATGATGGGCTCGAGTATGACTCTGACGGCGAAACTTGGCGAAAGCGTAACCCGGATCTCTTGGAGCAGCCCGAAGTCACTCGGAAGAGAACGGCGGTGGACGAGACAGAAGCACTTGCACGTGCCGCTGCACGGACCGTTCGGGATCAACTTCTGCAGGAGGTTGAGGAATATGCGATTGAGCGGGAGGCGAAGATCAAGGAGCTCGCCGACAAATACAAGAAGAAGGAGGATGAAGTTCGAGGGCTGATCTTTTACAAGGGATCCTACCAAGGCCGCCGCAAGACGAGTTTGCACAACGCTATTCTGCATCATCTTGCAGTCAAGTTTTGCGGTATATTTATCTTTTATGTCCAAATCTTTATCTAATATGCCTGCAGGTCAGGGTATCAAAATTCAGGAGCTTAAACGGATGGCGCGCGAGGATCCAAAGTACCAGGATCTGTCCAGAGAGAAGGCAGCAAAATACATCAAAGCTCTCGACGACTTCAAGGCTGCCCAAAAAGCTGGGACACGGGCGTCCAACCACGCAGCTGCGGAGGATGTGAGGGCCACCCATCAGTTCCTGACCGATGAGGTAAGTTTCCGCGCCTCTGTTCTTTTGTATATTTAATTATATTTGTAGGGCGGCCTTCTCAACGACCGAACCGGTGCCCAAACCCTCATCTTCACCACTCGCACTCGATCTGCGAACCTTAGAACATGATTAAAGCATTAAAGCGAGGCTCAGCAAAACTAGGATTACTTACTGGACAATCGATCGCAACCTGGGCAAACACTCGATCCGACAATTCACCTGTTGGTGAGTGAAGGGGGTGCAACAATAGTGCCAGTTGGCTGCAATTGACACAACAGAGGCTCCCTCTGCCACCTCCTCTGCCCCCAAACCGCCTCTCGCTGCCTCTCGCTCAATCCCAGCTCCGCGCACTGTCGCCAGGTCTGCCCAAAGGGGCGATAATATTAGTCAGCGTGTGCAAATTGCGCAAATTGCGCAGATTGCGCAGATTGCGCAAATTGTATTCGGCCATGTTTGTCCTTGTGTGACACATCCTGCCTTGCAACCATCACCATTCCAACTCACAATAATGCCGCACTTTCGATACCCAGTTCAGGCATCAATGGTATAAATTTGCATTCAGCATAATTAGTTCCTCAACACACTTGCAGCCCCTGTTGATCCGCCCACCATTCACAGTGCATGGGAATAGTAAGAGTAGAAGGTGAGTACATTTGCAGTTCCGCTGGCCCAGGAGTAACTGGTCAATAAATATTACAGAAAGGAAATTTAGCCATAAGAAGATCCCTTTCAAATTCTGGTATAGTGGCCTTCCTGCCATGTGGGATTCCCCCGAAACAGGTGATCTTGCTCAAGTAGCAGAGGGCCGGTTTCGAGTATTTGATCAAACCGGGGAGTGGGTTCCTGTTGTAGCGGGGGCCATGCAACCTTACCCTCCGTTGAGAAAATAGAAATTTGTGGGACATGACAGTGGGTGGATTTCGCCAAGGACATATCAAATAGATCAGAAAACGTGGCGAGAAAATTGTAAGACAGTTGTAGTTTTTCACTGCTCCTTCCTGACCTACTGACATATTTAGCAGCGAAAACTCCGTCCCGACCTAATAAAAAACTCAAGACGAAGATCCTGGAAATAGGTGGGTTCTGCATTATCTGTGTGGCTTGTTGCTGATGCTCGACGCCGGAAGCGATGCTCCGGCAGAATGAATGGCTCGGTGACCTGACGGAAACCTGGGGAGGTTCGCCTTTCATTTACATTAAACCGGTTGCAGCGCCCATCCTTCAGGTCCTACAAAATCTGTCTGCGCGCTCGATTCCCATTCCTACTATCCCGATATTCGACATAAAGCATGGCTCCGTCGCAAACCCTCCCTCCACTGCCGCTGTATTCAAGGATTTTCATGTCCTATACAACATCATCATCAATTACACTGACCTCTGCGTTGGGTCATCTGTTGCAAAAGACTCCACAGCCAAGGTACTGGCGATGCTGAAGACCAGCACACCGACCACAGAGTGTCGTCCGGGCCACCAGATAGTCGGAGTCTTCGACTTTACCGCAACAGATTATGGTCTTAGGCGTTGTTGGCTAGATTGCGAGGCCATGGTTGCCGAGAACGTGGGCGAGGGTCGTTCAGCTTTTCGGACTTACAACGCACATATAGAGGCGGAGGAGCTCTAACTCCCCGCCCACCCATCGACCCCGGAAAACTTACTGCCAATGCTCTGGTGAAGGAGATTCGCAAACGTCATGCTAGCCATGCGAAACACCTTGAGACGGTCTGCGAATCCCAGTGGATGTCTAGCTGTATCTGTCCACAAGGATGGTTCTCGGACCTCCATGTTGACAGCACTGGGGCTTCACAGCTCATCACCCATTTTGAAGGCCACAAGCTATGCCTTGTTTAGATCTCCAATGAGCACAACCTTTCTTGGTGGGGCATTAGGCATCCTCACCCTCCTCCGGCTCCCCAGACCTAACCATTGCTGAAGCTCTGGAGCATCTCACTGACCTACAACTCATCCATGAGACTGGCCCCTGTGCCTCCATCCTCCCCCGTTCGCCCTGCATTCAGCTATCTCCTTCTCCTTCTCCTCCCATGCTGGCGCTCAGTGTGTCCACGAATCGCACTGGCCCGGCACGAAGCAAGGACTGGAGTTCTGAAAGACCTCATCATGGGACCCCTGTTTCCTGTGGAGAAAAAGCTGGAGTTATTGCGGGTAGTTGATGATGACTGTAAGTTGTGGAAAATCGCGCACAGCCTGCGCAGGCGCTGAGCCGACCCGAGCGTGTCCCACTTCTCCGACTCGCGGCAGCGTGGCAATGGCTGCAGTGCAGTCGGCTCGGGAGATATGGCACGCGCTCGGACAGGCGGGGAGCTGCAGCGGGGCCACATCCCCATAGCGAGTCGCCACGATCGGATGCGAGCCGTAATGCGCAGCGACAGCTGGGGTTGTTCTCGGGCGTGTTTCATGCATCAGACCAACCAGTCTCTGTGGCTCGTGCGAGTGCCAGTGTTTCGTGACTGAGCGCCTCACATACGCGCCACGGAGGCGCACGCTGGCTCGGGCGTGTGCAAGGCATTCATCGGTGTCTGACAAGTCGGCGCCGACACGGTGTTCACCCAGGGATCAAAACACTAGGGCTAGAGCGCGCAGGACGACGCCAACTCGAACGCGCAGGACAATGATCCAAGCGCTAGACGACATCGACTCGGTGGCACACATGGGAGAGCCGCATCGCGAAAGACCAGTCGGAGCCGCTGCGCTGGGAGAGCATCGGCCGTGCGCGGGAGAGGACGGTCCTGAGCACACGGGGTGGTCGGCGCGGGGCGAGACCGAGCGCGAGTCTGCACCAGCCACGTGACAATGCGTCGTTGTGGGGACTGGACGAGAAGCGAGGTGGCCCAGTGTGTTAGCTAGCCACTGCTACGTAGCATTGCTTTCCCGTTGAATCCTGTGCGAGTGCGGCGAGTGCGATGGCTTAAAAAGTGAGCTGGATAAAATTGAAATGCACTAGCCTGCGTACCATTGTGTGAATAGAACCGTCAAGAAGGAGAAGGGGAAATGAAAAGGGGGTAACACATCAAATTGCTGCGTCAAGTACCTAGAAAGCTCAAGGGCGAGGTTCCGCGCCGTGAGCCTTCGGACTCTCGCAGAATTAGTGATGTGCTTGGCTTGGCTTGAAGCCAAAAAGCCAGCAAGCCAAGCCATGGCTTTGCAAAGCCAAGCCAAGCCAAAATGTTGGCTTGAGTATGGCTTTGGCTTTGGCTTCAGATATCAGAAGCCAAAGCCAAGCCAGCAAGCCAGGGCTTGGGACCCGTGGTATTCAAGCCGTTTCAGCTATATTCCAGTAAAAGAAGGTCAAAACGACGTACAACAATGTCCGCGCGAACCCCGAAATCATCCCAAAGAATCCCCGGATCGAAGCACTCTATAAGCGCCTCGGTCTTGGTCTGAGTGCGCAGACGAGCGCCTTTGGCGTCAAGAGCATCCGGAAGCGCATCACATCTGGAAGTATATCAGCAATGCTGGGCCGGGCTCGAGGGATAAAGAAAACATACTTGGGACACCAATTCTGGACAATTGCTGCAAGCCAAACTTGCTCCGGATAATCGGCGATATAGGGCCCGATACCATAGATAACTCGTCGCCAGTGCCCATCAGGACAACGCACGACTTCGGGAGTCTCCATGAACGGTTTGAGTGGCTGGTAGACGAGAGCGAGACTTGCATGGTACATCTGGCGGCAAAATCTTTGGTACTCGGGCTTGGTGCGATGTTTCTTGCTTGCTGCGCATGACAGAGATAATGAGTACAGCAAGAGATGTGGTAAAGAATAGACCAAATACTCTTCGGAATTGCTAGGAATGCCACAGGAAGCACCCCGTTCCCGTGCGCGCGACGAGCAGGGCCAGTCAGAATTCCGGGGGATGCGTATACCGGGTGATATTCCTGGTGTCCAGTAGCAACGGACACAGTCGTCTTATCACTCCCACCAATGACGGGGACAAAGGTGCAGCCGCGGTTGGCAGGGTCCTGCGCGAGGATATCCTAATCCAAACTTAGTTGCGCAAAAAGCAATAGATCACCGAAGACTCACCGCTTGCGTCCAAGCCCAATCCCCCGACATGAGATTTGACCATACACGGTCGCCGGTATGATTGAATTGTTGATACGGTACCATGTCGACATGGTCTTTGAGGCTATCGGTGGCGAGCTGATGGTGTAGGACGTGGCGAAGATTGCGAGTGCAAATTTCGTAGGTCTGCGTCATCCATTTCGGAGGCGTCCCAGCAGGCAAGGGACCCGTGTAGCGCATCTGGTAGGTCTTCCACGGCATGTGCCCGCTTTGGATCTCGTCGATTGTGGCGTAGAGTTCAGCCGCACTGTTCCAGGGGATCTTTCCGCCAGACGCCATCACCGATGCAGCCCAGAGGTCAAGAGCGGTATTAATATTCCGCTCTTATGACGGTTCGTTTGTACAAAAATTGATTTCCCACGCGCGCGTATTATTTAGCGCGCGCGCGACCCAAAATGCGCGCGCGCGAGGCGAACTGCCAAGTACTGTATACACCAAGTATACACTACATAAGGTACTATATATTATTCCCACGGCCACCCCACCACTGGCCCACCACCATCGATAGTCGGGGACATAATGAAGATCTATGCATGAAAAGAAGGTAAGCACTATGAAACAATGTAAAGCTCGGGGTAGCATAGCTGCTTACCTCTCATACCTTGCTGAGGAAGCCTTGGCGAACACCAACAGCCTTTCCCACTACAGATGAAGTCGGCGAGTGATATTGCGGCTGAACACGGAGTTTTGGCACAAGAGTGCAGTATGAGCAATAGCTGAGGCTGAGACAAGGATGGGCCAGGGGAGGAGGGAGCTAGGTTAAGTATGATAATGGAGAGGTGGGTGTCGTCCGCTGTCATGGTGGTTCGGGATCAAGAGGAAACGTGGAAGGCAAATACATGCAAAGAAAACCACAGCCACCAGCTGTTCTTGTCCTGCCGGTGCACCTCCAACGGCTTTCCCCTGTCTCCTGGCTGCCCTGCACTGTCCCTGCCCCTACAAAGCGCCGGTGGTCCGCGAATGAATTTTGAAATCAGGGGAGCACTTGTACACCGTCTCGGAAGGATGCCTGATCCAGTCAGAAGACGTTTTTATAAAGAGCGCCCTGATCTTTGATTTTCTCTTTGTCCCTTTGACGCTCGGTGACTACCGGAAGTCAAGGGCATATCCTCATCTTTTCACCGTCTCGCCCATGGCCACCATTCACCAACATCGACGACCCCGACCCGCCTTTGGTCCATATCGTGCCACCTATCTGTAAGTAAAGTCCTATCTGCTCAACTGTGACTCGTTTAACCCGGTAACTTTACAAGAGCCTAGTCTATCATCCACCGTTCACCTCGTCCCGCTTCACTGCCCGCCACTGTCCATCGACGACCCCGGCTCGAGCCGACTTTTGTATCCCGTCGTCCCAGGACTTACGCCTCGCCCACGTGGCAACCCGGCTCCTCGCTGTAGAGCCCGCTGTCGTATGCGGGAAGCAATACCCTCGGGACAGGGGCTTAGCGGTGGGAGTCCAGCGCGCTGGTGCTGCCGGCCCCGGCTGCCCCTCCACCGTTAATGCGGCTGCCCGGAAAGCTCTCCAAGGAGAAGCCCTGGATGCATGGCATGACCCGGCGCACCCGTGTCGTCGGGTTCTTCTGCATGGTCCTCGGTGCTGGCGGCGTCACCGTCATCTGCTTCTTGGCGTGACGTCTGTCGAGGTGGTTAGAGCTGTGTCTGGTGCTCGACGACGACTTTAACTCGTTTGATTTGATGGATGCGTGGATGAGCGAGTGCAGTTCGGCAGGTTTGGGCCCGTATCTTACTCCCTTGTGTTCGCTTTCGCTGATGATGCTTTGAATAGAATGACGAGTTTCAGATGTGTGACCGCGGGAAGCTGTGCATCCACCTGCAGTTGACATCCGACTGGCTGGGCGTGAGCACGGTCGAGTCGGGGACGGTGATGCTCGACCCGTGCACCTACTGACTTGGTCTATAGTAGTATATCAGCTACTATACTCTTGTCTTAAATTTGTGTGCGCCAATGCAATATCATTCAATATCTATATTAAATTGGATGTGAGCGGTACTAAGTATTTAAGGAGTGTATGCTGGACTCGGAGTGAGCATCAAGGAGTGTGTTAAGTAAAACGAAGAGACAAAATTAGAGGGAGATTATCCACGAAGAGAGATCTATCAGGGCCTCGTCCACGAACTCCTTCGTCTATTCTCCCAAATGCCCTCCATCGTGTACTGAAGGCACGTTGGGTGCATGTGAGAAAGAACTCCTTTGCTCGGGTTGAGCTCAAGCAAAATCTCGGCCGGTTTTTCTTGTTGTTGGGGTGAAGAAGTTGTTTCGCAAAGCCGCCCCACCAGAACGATTCCCAGAGGCGGGAGCATGCATTCTCGTCGTTGCAGCTGAAAGAGTGGTGGACGTCCGGCGGGTGAAAAGCCATTGCAACTTTGTAATCTGCTACGCGGTGTTTGACCTGCATAAGCTTGTAGAAAGCAACGACGCCCATGTGCTCGGAATCTGCGAGCTTTATGTCGTCGAGAGGTCGCTCGATCAGATCGCGGAAGGCAGGGCCAGCCCAGTCTATAATGTCGTACTGACGAGAGAGCTGGATCTGGATTGCTGGTGTGAATTCGGGATGGCTGGGGAACTGCTGCTTCACATATTTGATTCCAGACGGGATCCGCCAAAGCATTGAGAGCTTCAGCACAGATAAATAAAATTGCAAAGCAGCTGGTGCGACAATTTCATCCCTAGACTCCGAGTCAGATATCAGAATGCCCGAGATCCAGCCAAAAGATGAACGAACTGACTGGTCATATAAAAAGACGAGGAGGTGACGAAAGTCTACGTTCTGGATGCCGCTATCATCCAATCGAAGTGGGTGGTCATCATCTTGCCCGTCCACCACCATTGTAGTATTTTGGGGGACTTCGAAGAGGTCCAGAAAAAATTCAGACTTCATGGAAAGTCGTGTTTTGTGAAGCTTGTACAAAACACCTTGACACTGCCAGTCGTAGCGAATGTTAGTATACTGTGTCCGAAGAAAATGGCTGCATGACTCACCAATAAAACAACAACCCCGTCGCTGAAATAATAACGTGCATCGCGGATAGGTGAGGACTGCGCCATATTCGAGAGGAAGAAAAAAGGCCACGCGTACTTATTTGTTTGACAAAGTCAAAACACTCGCTTATTCCCCCACACATCCCGACACGATGAGCACTCTCCCGTCCGAGTTTCCTCCTCTTCCAGCCTATTTCGACGACGGTGCATGGTCAGCAAACATTTTGCAGGCTTACGCTATCCTCCACGATGCGTACCAGTACGCCTTTGAGGCGCTCAATGCTGGAGACAATGAGTGTCACAGGCTCCGACTGCATTCCGAGAAGTTATTCAACGAATGCTCCCGATTCTTGAAGCTATGGAGGTCGAGGTTCTCAATCCCCGGTGGCTCGAAGAATCAGCTGCGGCATTAGCGGGCCTAGTTCTGGAATTGGAGGCGTCTGCAATTGCCATTGAGACGGTGTGAGTCAAACACCTCATTTGCGAAGAGATTGCTTACATCGCGGTTATGCAGCAACATACCTAAACTGAAGAAACCCGTGCTTGTCAAAGTTCGGCGTACAGGAAAAAGTGGACGGCCGCGGAAGGAAATATCTGCTGAATGGCTTACAGCAGCTGTTGCACCCGGCCGCCGGATTACTCTCAGCAAGTTGGCGGAGCTTGCAGGGGTTCATCGCCATACGCTGAGAGTGTACCTCATCAAGCATGGTGTATACAAGCGCTTTTGCACCATATCCGATCATGACCTGGATCTCCTCGTCAGAACCTTCAAGTCCACGAAACCTACCTCGGGGGTCAGCTACGTTATCGGCTTCCTCCGAAGGCATGGCCTAAAGATTCAGCGTCGGCGTGTACGTGGCTCAATGAAGCGAATCAACTTGGGAAGTGTTCTTCGCAATCATCATGCGGTCGACCGGCAGAAGTACTCCGTCCCGCACTCGAATTACCTTTGGCATCTTGATGGCCATCACAAGTTGATACGGTGGGGCATTGTTGTCCATGGGGTCGTTGATGGATATTGTAGAACGGTGAGTAGCAGCAGCATCCATGCAATTGATTGACATTTTATGTCGCTAGGTGATCGCACTTCGGGCGAGCACGAACAACACCGCAAGCACGGTGCTGGATTTGTTTCTAGATGCAATCCAGAGATACGGCGTCCCTTCGAGATTGCGCGGTGACAGGGGTGGCGAGAACATTGAAGTCTCAGTTTGGATGATTAAGCACCGGGGCGCCAAACGAGCCTCGTTCATGTGGGGATCGTAAGTAAATATATCCTGCGGTGTCAAATCTTACATCGACATTGCTAGATCTACTCGAAATACTCGTATTGAGCGCTTGTGGGTCGAGGTCGGAACTCAATTTGCTCGACGCTGGCGAGGATTCTTCACAAGACTTGAGCAACTGCACGGCCTCGATCATACCTCACCGCACCACTTATGGCTGCTTCACCATCTGTTTCTCGACGACATAAACTTTGATTGTCAAGAATTTCAAGCCGAGTGGAATCTCCACCCCCTTGGTGGGACCCGGAACAAGGACAGTCACCAGCGGTATGTCCCTTGAGAGCTCGAACCGAGGAATGATAGATTGACGCAATATCTATCCTAGGACATTCGGTTCATCAGCGAAACCCAGCATGGCGTGGATGAAGACCAGCCCGGTGTACATCCCAGCATCCTCGAGGAATATTACGGGGTTGCGGAAGACTTTGATGATGAGTGGAAAGATGTCGACGAGCTGATTGCTGATGACCAGACACGAGATATACGACACGAAGCCATCGAGGTGCCGTCTCATGGCTCGCCATTCAATTCAGAAATGGAGGCTGTGTTTTTTGAGGCTCTCGAAGACTTGAAGGCTCAGAATATTGTTCCTGAAGACTTCGACCTTGATGTAGAGCACTATCCCGTTCGCGAGTCCATCCACCTTGGCCGTGGAGGGAAAAGAATCACCGTTATTTTGCCAGTAGATATTTGGTGGCCGCGCGCACTATTATGGGCTCAAGCTCTTGATTTAATGACTCGGATGCTTGTAGAAATTGAATCGTAATTTGTAAAATGTACATTCACCTACGTCCGGTATTTAGTATCGTCCCTGAGGTCAAGATGTCAATAAACAAATGGGGTATAAAAAGCCGCCGTGTCGCACCATTTTTTCCTTCCCTTAACATCCATGTGTCTTCAAAAAATCGCTCTCATAATGGTGTTGGCACCACAGAGTGCCCCTGCCCACGCTACATACCTCAAGATGATCCTCAGCCTGGGCCTCAAGTCTGTCGGGACTGCGAACACTGGGAAAGCCTCCACCCAGTCGTCGACCTGCCAAAGGCTACCCCCATCGCAGATCTGATGGCTCGGATCCGGCTCAGATGGAAAAGGCCCGCCAGCTGGGAGTGACGGACGACGACGCTCGCAAGGAGGCGAATGCTGGGTTTAAAAAAGTCAGCGAAGAAGGCAAGGGACGTGGAGGGGCAACAAAATACCAGGTGTGCCTTGTGTTTCCCCTCCCATTCAAATTCTCACTTCGCCGACAGAAAAAGACAGGTGGCCGGTCAGGAAAAGCGGCCGAGAAAACCCATAGTGCCGCCAATGTAGTCATGATCCCAGATGCATATTTTGTGAGTGAATTCAATTGCAGGAGTTTTAGAGTTGCTGATTGGGGTCCAAGGGAGATCCAGATGCCTCCGATGCAGCAGACGACATCAAAGAGGTCGGGTAGCGCCGGTTCCGTCGATCCCCAGGCTCCAGCAATTGAAGGACGGTCGCCTCGTCGCGAGTTGGCAGGAGGAGATGGAGCACGCTTTCACATATGCGGAGTCTTGGTCGTCCGAGCACATCAACAAGGCGTTGAAGAAGTTGTTTCCGCACGTCTGGCTTTGGATGCAGGAGACACACCAGCCTCTCGAGGACGGCATGTTCTATTGGATCCCGCTTGTTGCCTATCGTAGCAGGTTGAATGAATTCGTCAAGAAGGGGCCTATCACCGGCAGCGATCTCGAGACCATCAAGTCGGGTAAAGGGAAACGTGCTGACCAGACGACGCTCTACTTTGGTAATCGGTCACATGCTTCCAACTTCCTTGCTTTCGCTCACGACCTGTATCATTATGCAGCTCTTCGCTACAACGTTCCCAACAAGGTCTGGGCCAATGACCGCTGGACCGAGCCTCCGAGCGATGCCGACTTCCAAGACAAGTCGAAGAAAGGCAAAGGCAAAGCTCCACTGAAACCGCTCTCGACTCGATCCACTCGTAAGGCCGCCGTAAAGGAGGAAGACAATCACAGTGTCATTGAAGTACACTCGGACGAAGATAATGGTGAGCGATATTGAAATTATTGGTGAATTTTCCAACAATTTATAGGCTCGTCGACGTCTTCAAATGTCATCGCCAATGCAAAAGGAAAACATCGCAGCAGAACCCCTGTGAAGATCAAGCTGGAGCCTGAGCTCGCTGCTATTGCCAGTACGTTCTAACTCGTTAAAGTTTGGCCGATATCATAATTCCGCGCAGAGACCGAGTCGCTCTTCTTGGACATCGACTCCGACTCTGATGTCGACTTTCCGGAATCTCTTGCTGCAACGGCCTCTCCGGCTGCTATGGTTGCGACCCCCTCAGTGCCGCCACCCGCTTCGGGCCCCGTCGTTTCCTCTGCAGCACCCCCCCATCGGAACAACATCCGTTGCCACTGTCACACCGGCGGCCCCATCGCATCTGTCCCGTCGACACTGGTTCCTTCTCAGTCGGTAATCGCGCTGCCGGGGGTCCTTTGGTATACCTCGCAGTCTTGGATCATCGGCCCCCGCCCCTCTACCCGTTTCCACAGAGGTTCTGCATCCACATCTTCACGCACCACCTCTCTGTCCATTGCAGGCCCATCCTCCTCATCTGCCTCCTCATCTCGCCCATCCCCTTTCCGACTAACTGGTGCCAACTACGCGGCCGAAACGATGGCAATGGAATCCTTCAATGAGTATGGGAATTATCGGGAAGGCGCCCCAAAGCGCTCTTTTGACATGGCCATCTTGGAGAATAGTGGCCTCAAGTCTCCAGAGCGTCCGGCCTACAATCCTTGGAAGCGCCAGAAGAAGGCTTGACGAGGCTCATTACATCCAACTACATTTGATTCACTCCTTTTTCCCCCGCTCACTCATTGCATCCAGCTTCATTTAATCCACTCTTTTTTTCGCTCTTCAGCTGACCTCCCTCCTTTGAAATCCCCCTCTACTATCATATTCCTTCTTTAATTGCTTCCCTTATTCGTGATCGATGTCCACCGCTTCGCCGTACTACTTGTTACTGACTGTCTTTACCCCATTTCATTCACTACCTACCTACCTACCTACTTACAGCTTTATTTGTAGTAGGCTCTGATGTGTGATCTGGAACTAATATCATGCATGCCCGCTACTTAACGTGTGAGTGCAAGGCTGACAAGAAGAATGTGACCAGTGTGACATCTTTTCTTCCTTCTCCCTCCATCGCGGTATCGCGGTCCACACAGCATGCCATACCACGATTCGTGTTCACACGCAACATGGCAGCTGGGTTTTATCAAACGCTACAGCCTGTTACTGAAGGGAGAGTCTGAAGGTCCGAAACTGCAACGTCACTGCTACGTAGCCATGTCGCACTCCCAGGTAAAGTCCTCCTGCCTTGACCATGCTCACTGGCTGATGTTCTTCACATATATACGGACCGCCGCGAGACAGGTGTACTTCGCTCAGCAGAGGTAGCCTACTATCGCGAACGTTCCCGCAGACGAACAGACTTCGCCGCTCGATAAGGGCATGCTAAATGGGACCACCACCAGTACGTTCCCATCCCAATCTTGCGCCGAGGTCCACTGAAGAGCTTGGAAGTAGTCGAGATGGCTTGCAGACGTGTGGCTCGCTATTGGAAGCCCGCTCGGTGGCTTATATTCGCATGGCTTTTGCGGTAAAGGCTTATATATATTTAGTTATAATATATTAGCTTTAAAGAACCCTTGGCCGCGCGCGCGCGCATTTTGGGGTCGCGCGCGCGCTAAATAATACGCGCGCGTGGAAAATCAATATTTGTACAAACGAACCGTCATAGCTCTGACGTCTGGAGCTCCACAAAGTGGTACTGGGCAAAGTCGAATTCTAACCGCGAGCCGAAAGGAGCCCATGCACCAGGGTCTTGACCATCTGCTGGCGGCGCTGGCAGTGGCGGAGGAAGGGAATGGGGCGGGAGGTATTCACCCTCGGCATCGCATGGAAGCGCTGAAAAAGAGTTAGCTCGTGTCAGTGCAGAGGAAATTTTACTTGCCGTTGAGATCAGGGTGAAAACGGCGCTGGAAAGTATTGTCGTCCTCGTCCTCAAGTGCGGGTGTGAAAAGCCGGTGAATGGTCTTTCGATGGCGCGTCAGGCCACCTCTTGATTTGAAGTTGCGTGCGCATTCGGGACAGGTATAGCACCATCGGAATATCGGCCCTCTTGTATGATTGCAGACAACACTTCATGACACAAGCTGCAATTTTGACCTGGCCCTTAGAAAAGCAGGATTAGGCATGAAAGCAGGTATAGTTTGTATGTAAAATTTTCGTTTCAAAAAAATTGGGAGGGGCCATAGCGCGGGAAAAAAAAACGCAAAATCTCGAACGGAAATTTCAAAATATAGTGTACCTATTTCGCCATCTTCCTGGCCTTGCCCTTGCCCACACCACCCCTCTGGCGGATGGTGGGAACAAGGCAGAGGCGAAGTCCCTCGTCAACAAGCTCCTTGACCTGCTCGGGCACTGGCTCTTCCTCCTCGTCTGCCAACTCGTCGGACGAAGACAACTCTATTTTCTTCCCCAGAACGGGCAGGTGGATCTGTCCTGATTCGCTTGAGAGGAGCACCAGGGAGAGAGGTAATTTCTCGATGTCATCGTCAAGGGAGAGTGCACGGGCTCGTTTTCTGCTGTGCAAACATGGTGGCAACGGTGCGCAGAGCTGGGATTGAGTGAGAGGCAGCGAGAGGCAGTTTGGGGCAGAGGAGGTGGCAGAGGGAGCCCTCTGTTGCGTCAATTGCAGCCAACTGGCGGCTCAATTCATCTTCCGAGATGCGGAGAGAACCGAATTGAATGTGTCCTGGAGTTTTTTCTCTTAGCTTGCACCGATCACTTGGACGTGCCACAAACACCATAGGCTCCCCTGCATCTCAACAGCACGGTGCTTGGCAGTGCTTCTCCCGCTTCTCAAGCCACCTCTCTTCACACTTGTCATATGTCTGCAGCTTGGGCTGCACTTCCCAGGCCTCGAAATAGTCGTCTGACTCCATGTCGGATTCTGTATCAGTCTCCACAGATTGTCCGTGTTGTCGTTTAGATCACTTCGGTGTTCCCAGAGGTGGAATTGGATGCAAATCTGCGACAAGTTGAAATTGATGAACCAATGACCTATGATCCGAACTTCAGAGCGTCTAGTGCCGAAAATGGCTTCCGCATCTTTGCTGGGGATGATTCAATGCATGAGATTGCTGCAAGACAACAAGGCCAACTTGAACCACCCCTGAATTTAACAACCACTTTTGTGCATATCAAGGTCATGCGGGCTGGTCAGTATGACCCTCAAATTATGGCAAGATTCAAAATTGTTTCAGATGACTTTGAGGAAGACACAACTGTACATCTCAAATTTGACAACCGAACGATAAAAATGAACTTTACAGCTCTTTGCGGAACTTAGGGCGCGGCCGATTTTTTTTTCCTTTTTGAGCTGATTTTGATCATTTCAGCCAGAACAGCTGTTCTGACCTCAATTCTCAGCGTACGTTTCTGAAAACTATATGAGCAGAATCACACGACAATTCCGCAGGGCATGACGTCCTCAGAATCTTTCCATACCGCCGGCAGTAATTATAATATATTATTTTGTGTGTTTTGCGGAGATCATCTCTAGTGTCGTGATTTGAAGGTTGTGTGGGATGTTGTATGGCTCTAAAAAACAATTGTTTGGATGGCGGAGGGCACACCATCCTCGTAATTGAGGCATGGCACCCGGAGCGCGTGAATAGTGGACTTGAACAAGCAGAATATAGGTACAGCTCAGGCTCTGTGTATTTGTGTGATCTATGATTGAATGAGCTAAGAAACTACCCATTATCATTCCTATTGAGTGTCCTGGAGTCTGCATCAGTTTGTTGCTCATAAATTTGGCGGAAGGCTTACCTGGCCACAAGGGCAGCCCGCACTCGTACATGTAACGACAGGGCACCCACTGGGTGGGAGAATTTGTTGCGGCTTGATACATCAACTTGAGCAAATGTGAAAGCTAGGAAACGGATACGAACGACGGAGAAGCCTTGGATGTTACTGATGTCGTAGTCACTACCAAGAGACGTGTCAGATTTAGGCACATGGATCACGAGCAGTGTGTCTCTCACGTTTGCCCGCCGATGTTGGGTGAGTCGAAGGTCCACTGAAAAATAAGATGGGCTCGTGAAGGCAAAAAATTAGTCTAGAGTGGAACAGACCTCGGTCATCGAGCAAGGCACCTCTCCAAATGCAACTGTTAGGGGAAGACAAATGACTTGAATGAGGTGATTTCACAGTCGTCGAGGATACGTACTCCCTCCGAAGCAGTCGTTTTCACAGCCTTGCAGGAGAACAATGAGCCAAGGCGAACAACGAAAACAATCAATTTAAAATCAGTACCAGAGCCCGGGGACGATCACAGATGCGACCTAGGAAAGTCAGCAGACGCCACCGGGATGCCATAAAGCTACTTGCCGTTCCATCTGATGATCTCGCTGAGCGATGAACATGTGGGCAATGAATGTCCCTTACCCAGTTGGGACGGTAATACTTGTACTGGAGAAAGCTGCGATATCCGGAATGGCAGGGCCTGTACCGGGATATGAGGAAACGAACCAACCAGGGAATCAAGCTGGATAACTCACCCGTGTAGTCCACACCGTCGTGGGGGAATTTGCTGAGAGTCATTCCCACCCCGAATGCACAATTGTTCTATGAGCGTAGAGTAAATCAAGTCCCAACTGACTTGGTTGAGATGGGACTCACGCGGAGAGTGATAACATGGGACGCATTGGCAACGGAAGCAAGGAGAGCGACAAAGACTAGAGAGCGAACATGACGATGAGAGACTAAGTACAGAAGATGCACCGGGACAAACGCTTCAGTGTTTGCACCTTTTAAACTCAGAGCACTCGGCGGAATCACTGGGTCATTTTGTTTGTCAATCGATTTTTCGACCCGCTCTGTGCTGCGCTGACCGCCATAAGAAGAAGGATTGATCATCTGCCAGCGAGGGGACCTATCAAACATCTTGTCTGTAAATGGGTGTGATAGTGATCGGTCTACAACTGTACTTACAAAGGACAATTGCCACCGCAGATGGCGGAGGCGGGGCTCGATCCGGGCAGCTTGGAACCATGGGAAGCTTTAGCTCCGTATACTTCATATTTTCTCGCAATTCAGGGCTACGCTGCCGACGGCTGCGACGGCGGCACGAAATTGGTACTGAATTCAGGAAAGCTTCCTCGGCTTTTCGGATGAAATACATTCCAAACCCAATAGTTCACAGGGCGCCGATAGCTAAGCAGTGATCTCCTTGCCATTCACACAGTAGTGTGATCCAGTGTCGAGTTTCGCAATTTGTTCACCCATTAGCGACGGTCAATCTACTCTTACTCCCCACAATACCATATTGCGGGCCGCACCTGCGCGCGCGCGTGCGGATCTTTATACATTACCCATCTGGTACATCTTACACACACATCGTGGTTTCAGGATTCATTCTATTTCGGTCCCCGCATGTTCGTTTGTTTTGGACGGAATTTTTATTAGTTTGCTAACCCTCCGGGTGGATTCCTGGAGGGTAGATGTATAGGTGATAGAAGATATAACGCCCAGTGACCGGCCATCAGTCCCCGGGGTTCGTAAAGCGGGCCATGGCAGATGATTATTTTTACGGCGCTTAAACAGCACGCGGAAGGGACATGATTTCTTCAATTTTTGCTGTGTTATTGAATGCATCCAACGTGTCCTAAGTTACCGTGTTCAACCTCGTTTCCGCGATCTATCACTAGACCTGATTCGCGACCGAGGCGCGGTCAGCACCGTCTGCATCCTCAACTATTGTGGCGAATTAGAGCTCTAAATTCCACGATGCCGCCTCGCACGTACTTGAGACGTACTTCCGCTTCACATGGACGATGAAAGAATATATACTTATATTGTGATGTCCGAGTCGCAGTTTCGGCCGCCATGGTCTCCGAAAAGATCTCATTCAACCAGATGGCGCTGGGTGTGTTCCAGAGTTACTCCTGTCAACTTAATACTTAGAACGCCGCAGAGAACTCTCATCATGTCGAACGAGGACTCCCGTAATCCATTCAGCTATGAGGTGAACAACATGTGTGGTGTGCTGAACAGCTGACGGCGGAGATAGTGAAACGAGTTTATATTTAATGTACTGATTCAGTCGCCTCCGTTCTAGTCTCAGACCATACTCCCATGACATCCCAATTTGGGAACCCTGTCATGAGAGGGTTCCCAATTGGGATGTCATGGGAGTATGGTCCGAGACTACCTCCGTTCGTCTGCTGATGGGCTGCGCAAATCGGCATGTTTTGATCCTGTTGCTTATGATGGGATCTTGGATCCCCTGATTATGTCAATTCGCGAAGTGTTCGCCGCGTATCTGCACGGTTAACAGTCGTCACGGGTGTTCAGTGCAGCTGAAGTTGTCTAGGCTCAAAGACCATCTACTGCATCTGTCCTGTGGGACGAACTGTGTAACGGCAATCATCGTATTACATCAGCGCTCAGCGCTCAGCAGTCATCGTTGGTAGGTACTAGTAGGTAGGTAGTAGCACTGGTATTCTGAAGATCCATGGATCGCCACAGCGTGGAAAATGACGTGGATATACATCGACTGCGGCCGAAGTACAAGTTGAACACATCAAATCCTCCATCTTTTCCCACGTATCTTCCACTGTTCTGCCGGCATCTCATCTCAAATTTCAACACCTCTCGCAAATAGGATCCGTACACGGGTACCTGAATGACTCCACAAAGTTCTCACATCCCGTCAAGGCCTCGGATCTTTTCGCCGTTCTGGGGGGCCTCCGAGTCTACACACAGCTATATAAAAGGTGGCCGTGCAATGCCTTGTTCCTCAGTTCGCTCCTGAACCCTTCCTTTCTCTCGCACCTACTTCTAAAAATGTTCTTCTCTGCCAAGGCCGCCGCTCTTGCAGTGCCCGCTGTTGTCGTCAATGTTCATGCGGAAACCCACACTATCGTGTTTACCAACAAGTAGGTTCCATTTGTTCCTCAATTTTACCACCGTCTCAACGATCATTTCCCCTCCAGCTGTGGATTTGGAACTGTAAGTCGCCAGAGTCCAAAAACAGGTTCTACCCCAGGAAAATGGGGATTTACTCATAACCACCCACAGCCTACTTTAATCCAGGGAGGCAACGTCCTTTCCACCGGGGGCTCCTTCACGATTAATGGCCCCCTTCGCGGAGCTGGTTACTGCTATTTGCGGAACTTAGGGCGCGGATCATTTTTTTTCAAAAAATGATGATTTCAGTATAATACTCATAACTCCCTCAATTCTTAGTCTTTTCTCTTCATTCCAACACCATTTTACTTGTATACAATGCCCCCACCTGCATGTACCCATGGATGAATACTGATTATATAATCCAAACCAAATATGGAAATCAGGATCATTTTGTGTATATCACTTCCTGTACATGCACTAGGTAATTAAAACATTGGATATCTGGGAATATATATCTTTTCTATGATATACAGGCGCCTGGGAGCCCATTTTGTGTATATATGTTGTTGTTATGGTACACCGTTGACCTACATATACTGGGTCATATCCAGCACCATATGGGGCTCTGATATCTAAATTTTGAATATGCCTGCAGCTGGATATATATATTAGTAGACATGTGCGAAGATATCACGATGCCCAGACTCTTTATGTTTGTACGGGAGGTGATATATGCAAAATTTGGTGACTTACCATATATGGTACAAATTATATAATCATCCCACATCCAGGGGTGCATGCAGGCGGGGGCATTGTGTACAAGTACAATGGTGTTGAAATCAAGAGAAAAGACTAAGAATTGAGGGAGTTATGAGTGTTATACTGAAATCATCATTTTTTGAAAAAAATTGATCCGCCCCTAAGTTCCGCAAATAGCAGTAAACATAACCCATAAAAAGACATACCACGCAACAGAATCGAGCTCAAGACCGCAGAATTCATGCTGATTTTGCAAGTTCGGATAGATAACCACTCGACCAAAGACACATTTGCAAAGAGGCAACTGTCCGTGTACCACCTGCCAGTGGCAACTTACTTACTTCGGAATGTACGGTCTGTGCTCTACTACAGATTATTGTGGGGTTCGCCACCATACTCATCGGGTAGCGAAAATGGATCTGCCACACTACAATGTATTCAAATTCGCACTAAGACATGCATCTGCAACACCCTTGGATTCTCTGGCACGGTCTAATTCCACCCTGCCAACAAGACTGGCATTGTCTTCCAGCAACTCTGGATAACCCACCAAGGTAATAAAGCCTCGTGGCTGTTTGGCTCTTCTTCGATGCATCGCTGCCTTCTGCCTTGCGTATGCCTGGTGTCCAGGGAGATGATTTGTTGAGGCCAAAGCGGTCCATGTGGCCTCCATCCGTTTGAAACTTCGGTTGGATCTCAAAAGCTCAGCAATTTTCTGTTCCCCTTGCTCTTGCCATCGTTTCATCTCTGATTCCGCCCGGAACCATTGGACTCGGACCTCGGTCACCTATCAGGATTATATATCAATGGTTATTTTCGCTCGTTCAAGAGAGAATACCTTCGCTCGACCATTCCTCCATCTCAGCATCGGTCATTTTCATCAATTTACAAGTTGCCACAGCCATCCTGCTGGCCAGTCGTCGACAGGTGGCTTGACAGGTCTGGTTGGTTTGCTCCGTGGACCTAGGAACAAATGTGTCAACGTAGAAAACGAAAGGATTCCAGCAGTACCTGATCTTCTTTTATCCATTTGTGTACCACTGATCGCTGGTACCGGATCCGGTGATTTTGCATCTTCACCTTCAGCATCCGGTGATCGAATATCAGGAACGGGAAACATAGCGATATTCAAACCCCCTCACCTTCCATGTCAATATCCTCCTCGAGCGGAATTGGCAAGAAGATTCGCCACAAGGCCCCATCTGTATGTCTGGAGTCCCCGACACGCCGTTTTTGTTGCACGGACTTCATGTACAAGTCTGGTTCAGTCAGTGGAGGGAATCCTGATCTGGTTTTAATGCAATAAGTGCTGTTCGAGCGATTTCGTGCGATGCCATGTGTGCATCACGGGTCATCTGTTGAGACAGTGATTGCTTAAACAAACCTCATATGGTTACTGATTTCCCTAATTTGACTGGGTCTGGTCCTCAATTTTCCGCCCTTTCATGAAGCCAGCTTGGTCAGGTCTTATCAGAGATAGGGCAACATCCATTAAGCGCATAGAATAGGCCTTTGTAATAAGCTTGTAGTCTGTGTTTAAGAGCGTAATTGGCCTGTAGTTGCTAATAAGGCCTGTGTCTCCTTTTTTGAACACCGGGCATAACCAGCCCATGTTGAAGTTGCATCCCATCTGATAATCCATAGTCTTCGATATCACGGGATAAGTCTGCCAGGAAGCCCAAGATATTGAAAGCCCCTCCTGGTTTGTCTTTAAACTTTTCGTATTCAATGTCCAGGGCTTTGAAAAATTCGTAACGGATGCCATTGACTCCTGGAGCTTTGCCATTGCTAGACAGTTCAAGAGCATTTCGTAAATCATCTTCAGTCAGATACTGGTTCATTTCATTGTGTTCGTGTTGAGATAACCGAACATCACATTTTTCTAGCACTTCCTCAGTGCACATCATTCGACCGTAGTCATCCTCAGGAGTTGTGTAGCCTCATGGTAGTCACGGGCCATTTCCGTCATTTGTTTCGGTCGAGTTTCAAAGCAGGGAACAGTTGAGTCAGTATCTGTTCTCTTGAATTCGTTTATAGTGCTTCTCAGATGGTACTCCTTCGTGGAGCAAGGTAGATGACACATGAAAAATCCCTCAAGCTTGTTAAAGGGCCGTCTTGCGAGCTGGTGAGTTTTTTTGGGAATTTTACGATTTTTTTCATTGTCACGGTATCCTATTAAAACGACGGTGGGCTGTCGTGACCGTGACCCGCCGCGACTTGGGCGATGCGACGGGTCCTCCGTGACCGTGACCATCACCTACCTACACTTCCGTATGGTGGCGGACCGAACTTCGTGACAAGTTTGAGTCCCGATTTGGTAATCCCTACTAAGTACAACCTCAGTTCTAGTCATAATACTCTGTAACTGTGGGAAAAGCATCAAAAGAAGCTGGTCTCAACATCTATCGGACCAGAATATTAAAAAACTTGAATTATGTTTTTGCCACTTCGATTTCGCCGTTTTGATTGCGGATCAGGCCGGTGCGGTGGCGGCGGAGGCCGCCCGGAGGTGGCGGTGTAGCTAGCTATGGGCTCTGTTTGGATTAGATAGCGCCGTTGTTTGTAGATTAGTCATCACCTCTCTTGGCCACGATCCCGGAGGATCTCCGTGGGCGTGATCCCCGCACACCGCCACTCGGCAGTCCCCAGGACCACTCCATTTTGGTGACACCAGCGCGATTTGACCCACGCCGCCGATCGAACTAGATCCCCGACAACGGCATTTTTCTCATCTTGTCCCATCGATTACATCTCTGCCGTATAGGCTTTGCGCCTCCGCCTTCTAGGCTTCGACCGCGGACACAGTCAGCGCCACTGGTGCGAATTGCCGACGCCACTGTCCTCTAGTCTCGACCTCGTGCAGCACCCCGAGCAGTTCCCCCCGAGGTGGGCCCTCAGGGCTCTCAGGGCTCTCGGGGCTCTCGAGGCTCTCGGGCTCCAGTAGCTCGGCAGCCACGCCCACAGCGCATCTACGACAATCGAGCAGCCATACCCAAGGTGAGATGCACATCCAGTGGCTGCATCACCCTCACTGACACTGTTCTCTAAGCTATGCCTGATTCTCAGGGTCATTCACGCTGTACATAGTACTTTTGCCTTTGGAATTGTAGCCCTCTAATAACCTCATCTGTCGTTAGCGTCATCTGGTGCAGCCAGCCTTCTTACGAAGGGGTGTCTGCACGCCACTTGACGCCTGCCGGGGGTTCATCATAATTACATCTTCTGTCTTATTGAATCTGACGTGCTTTATTCCCGTAGGTTTCACGCTCCCTCCGCTCGCTCCAATGGCTGCCGCGTTCTCGCCCGGGTCGTATCAGCAACAGTGCTCCCAGCACACCCATCATGATGGTGGGTCTCCGTTCTCATCTAATACACATGACGCCTTCTGATGTGTCGGTTTGCAGAATCTAATAACCAGCAAATGTTCACCTCATCCGCGGCACGCGGTGGCTCGTACCACTGACATTGTCGTCGTTGATATCTCGCCCGCACCCTTTCATGCTTCAACAGCACTGTGGACCTCAAAACCACTGTCTCTTAGCTAGCCATAGCATATATGACAATGCCATTTATTCTGTGTTACTTACTTCTATCGCTGTTAAGATTCCAGTGAGGGTAGAGCGTAGCGCAATCGACGGTATATTCCATTTTGTGACCCGCGTGATAGATCAATCTTAGGAGAGTCTTGAGATAGATCTTTAAAATCTCGCAACACTCCGACAATTAAACACATCTCAATTGTCGCCCTTCGCGAATCACTTGAGAATTAGCTAAAGATTCTTAACATTTCAGATCCTGCCGCAATCTTAATCGGACTGTGCGGCCGTGTAGGCCCGTTACTTAGCATCAGTTGTTTGTGGGCCAATTTGGCACTTTTGATTGCGGAGCAGCCGGCCCGGTGGCTGTCCCGCTGTGCGTGACCTTTATGTACAACAGCACGTGAGCACCGTGACTCTGTGCCACATCACTAGACTCGCGACCAGTCAGTCACATGTAAGCAACTTTGATCACGGGGTCAAGGGATCAAAGCTTCATCATGTTCATGTAACGACTGGAACTAGTCTCCCTAGTCAGACCATAATTTTTTTTTTTTTTTTTTGTGGCGGAGTAGAAAAAACTTGTTTATGGTCTGATTTCGCTCGCACACCAAATACCGTAGGTCGACCTTCGGGCACCTCGGAGGCCGAATCGGGAAGGACCTTCCTTATTGGGAAGGCCTCCCTCAAGGCACGTGCAAAAACTCGGAGCCTTTGGGAAACATTAAGACCTTCTATGGGTAACAGCACACTTGAAAAGCAGAGGTCTATGCATCTCAGACACTTTCAGCATTTCTGGTAATTTCTTGAACCTGAAAATATGTCGAAATCCTCGCTGAATGGTTATGTTGGTGTTCACGTGACTTCGAAACACGAGCTACGGTTAAGACCCATCAAACGAAGGCACCTTTTCTTTTATAAACTCTTTTTCACTTGGGTTCGTCGAGGTACCTGTACCTAAGTATTAAATACGTAGACGAATATCACATTGTTAAATTGTTAAACGAATCTAGTGGTGATCGGCAACGCTCTGCCAAATTCAAACTCCGATGTTTGCCCATCAAGTGGTAGAGCCTCGTCCTGGCTCCTCTGTCCACTTTGAGGTCTACTTTGTATGGAGAAATATAATGGCATGGGCATCCTCTTTAAAACCATCGTTGCGTAATTTTAATTTACAGCTTCGATATGCCCAAACCGATCAAGTATAGAATTCACTCTGCGCGGCCACATTGGCAAAGAATATAAAATCGACAACGATAGATCTAATCTAACTACTGAATAGCACCTGCTACACCACAAGTTTGAATAAAACACGATCAACAGAGAGCTGTAATTCTAGTAGAGACTGAAAGAAGAATATACACTAACCCATTAATTGGCTGGATTTATATCAGAGAAATAGTACCAAAATACATCTTAAATCATTAAAAAACACTCCAGATTTTTCAAAGAGCTTTTGACTCCGTTAAGAGGGCATTGAGCCTTAAGAGGGCATTTGAGGCTCAAATGCCCTCTTAACGGAGTCAAAGGCTAACGAATCCTTGCTCAAAATTTAATTTTGAGCAAGGTATCGTTGGAAAATAGGGGGAGTTACCTAATCTGGTAATACCATATTTTAGATCACCGATTTCTGACAGGGTTGCCGATCACCAAATCTAGACTAGACTGGAACCACCCGAGGGCAACCCGCGGGTTTCGGGTCTGGAATACCATCAACCCCGTGACCCGTACCCGCTCGACCCGACCCGCAAACCCGCCGGGTTTACCCGAACCCGCGCCCTTCCCTAGACAGAGTTGACAGCCTATTCATCGAGAATGGGAATTGTTCCTGAGACACAGGTCGCGGTACAACAGGGTGTTCAAACGAGGGACCTGATGAGCTTCTTGGCGGCCATCCAGACCTGGTCCGAACGACATAAACAAACGGTGTACGCCCTCAAGCGAGACCAGATGAAAGGTTTCGACTATCTGGCCCCAGAGGGATTCTACGATGCGGTGTTGGCCTACGGACTACCCAAATCGATAATAGAATTGGACCGAGCGGCTCAAGAGGACACCAAGTGTCGAATTCGGACATACTACGGGCCTACGTCTCCAATCGTCGTCAGTGGAGTCACAAAGCAAGGCGGGCCGGCATCTCCATTGAAGGCGATATACACGACAAGTCTTGGCCATCGCTACCTAGACGACATCGCGGCTCAGGATGTCGACAGCCTGATCATTACAACCTCGAATGCACTCGCAGCTGACCCGCATCAGCGAGACGACACATTACAGGTCGCGCTGTCCATGGCCGAAGCCACCGACGACTCTTTTCTCTTTGCTAAGTCCCTCCGTGCCTCTCAGAAATTCTGTCTTCATATGGAACGATTTCAGTTCGCGTACGGCGGGCTCACACAGTGGCGGAAGACCTTCGCGTACATACTGAATGACCAGGACCCGAACCCTCCCGCTCGGCTGTCCTTTCCATCAGTTACGATCGAGCCAGGGGTCGACCCGTGGACAGTGAAGAATTATGAGATCCCAGTCATTCGTACAGGCCTTGATTTTCTCAACGCGAAAGTCGATGACCCAGGTGTGCGCTTCACCGAGCTCAAACATATCATTGATGCATTCACCTTCCCCAGAGTGACTGGGAGACTCCCGATAACGCTTCTGCGCAAGATGGTGGCTCAGAACATCGTGTCCAGATGTCGCGCGTTACTGTCCCTTCAACCAATCAAACAGGCTGATGCAGAGGCGCTCGACGTCAGGATCTCTTCGAAGATACATGGGATCTTAGGCATAGACTGGGCTGCAACGCAGTGGAAAGCGTCCACCACATCTTTGTGGATTGCGTGGAATTCGAAGAGTGGCGGTGTGCTGCGGGAGAAGAAGTCTGCTTGCGGACGGAGCAGAAATTGGTTGAAGCTGGCTTATCGAGAGATGAGGACCAACGTGCAATCTTGAACTCAGCTAAGTCTCTCTTCGTTGATGATGCTACCGTTTGGCCCCTCAAAATCTCACAGTATTACTTGGGCCGGATCCCGCACATCAGCGACCATATTAGCCGCGAAATGGTTCCGGACACCGCGAAAAGACGGAAACTAGCGAGCCATCTGTCCGCAGATTGGCATACAAGCGCAATTCGCCTGGCGGGGGGATTTTCGGGAGCATCCAGCGGACGATGGCTGCGCGCGGCATCGTGAACAATCATCCATACATCCCACCACCCACTGTCGTTCTTCCTCTTGCTGTTCAAGCGGCATTTACGACCATAACGACTTCACGACTCTTACGATACTGTACCATTGTGTAGGGGAGCAACGGTAACGGTAACGGTAAGGTCCGTTGCGTTGCCTTTTTCCTGGCCCGTAACGGTAATGGTTGGCGTGGTTGCCTGAAAAAAAGTGTTACATGGAATAAATTCGAAAAAAAATCTGAAAATATCAATTACAAAAATAGTTTCTTCATTGTTCGCAAATTCTACGAGTACACACTCAGTGCAGCCGAGTGGCACAATGGCCGGCGCGCATCGAGCACCTAAGTGCCGTTGCCTCATAGGGCAACGGTAACACTAACGGTGTGGCCGGTTGCCAAAAAATAAGGCAACGGCGTTGTAACGGTGCTTGGGCCGTTGCTCCCCTACACAATGGTACAGTATTTTCACATCTCATTTGGGTTCGTCGAGGTACCTGGACCACGGCAGGGAAACTAAAACTGCTGTTAGGGTAGTCTCGTTAACCAGACTTTCTAACGCACGATGAAGAAGACAGTCGTTCTTTATGTGCTTATAGAAACCATTAGGGCAGTACACAAACAGCATACAGGCACTATGCATGTCAGTAACAATGTTTTTGGCTTTACATTGTAGAGTACCGACAAAATCTCTCTTGTTCTTCAAATACGCTCACCCCTTCAATTATTGGCTAAAACACGCAACCAACATTCATAAAATCAAATGATATGAATACTCAGATGATGGGGTGTTGTTTTCCCTTTCTTGTTGCATGTTAATACAAGGTTTTCCTAATCTGCGAACAATTTTGTTCATTCAAGAAAAGAAGGTGATTCAAGAAAAGAAGGTGCCCTCGGTGCACACATCAATGCAACACTATTTCTTTTTATGCAGTGTCTGTATTTCACTTTCGACATCCCTCTCTACTCGAGGTTTATGCATGATCTCACAGTCAACAGAGTTCAGATGAATATTTATGAATGATCACACGGTTGACAGATGTAGGTAGGTAGGTAGGTAGGTAAAGATGAATGACAGATCCGCCAACAGCCAATCAAAACCATACTATAGTGTAATATAACTGCCACGGCAAGTGCCCAGTGTAGTGCTTGTCCCGGGACGGAGGGGGGGGGGGGGGGGGCATACCCATGAGGAAGACTTTTCGACCCTATATATAGATCTCGAATGCCGACACCCCCTTGGCCGTGCAAGACAGTTATACGGGTACCGTAATTCGACACCCGTACCGTACCATCAGTGCTCTGGAGCTGTACATGACGGTACGGATTTGACCATACCGTATGCCGTATTCGGCGTACAAAATACAGCTGTTTGCCGTACGATACGGCTGTATACGCTACAGATAAACTGGATGTCAACAGCCCACAAAGTCGTCCATTTCGGTGAGAAATCACCCCCAATCAGGAGTATAGAAGTGCCGAACCGTCTCTGTCTGTTTTAGCTTGCTATAACCCTGGAGCGTGCTTCAAATCTGACGATTGGGGAGCTTTATCGCCTCATCTGGACGTCGACAACATGAAGTATGTGTTGTTCATCAAGTTTTCACCAACTGACCTACCTTTCCAAAGCATAAGCTTGAGGGGCAATTCTTTGACCATAACAGAGTTTCTCAATTGATGGATCCTCAAGGCTGAAAGGCTCATCTTCACCCCCGAAAGAGGCATGTCTGGATGCTCTGTTGCATCCTTTATGCCTTTGAATTATAAAAGCAGAATTTTAAGTGAATCTCAATGGGGAACGACACAAGAATGACAAGAAATTTGGGTCACTTGCCCCGTAATGCCGTATGGCCGTATTACGGCCGTATTTTGGCCTGTACCGTACCACCAAGCTCTTGGAATCGAACTGTACCATAGTCCTGTTCACGAGGTCGAGGGCTCGACCAACCAACCACGTCATACCCCGTGACGTCCAAATAAGGCAATTGTTCACGTGGATCCATGGCCGGCGCGCAGAACTTTTGCAGAACAGTACTTGCGCAAGGAAATACAGCTCATTTGCCGCAGTGTCTTAGTCAAATACACCATCTCTGCAATCTTCACATCTTTTCCTCTAAAACAAAACCATATATCAGCGCCGACGAAGTGGATAACCTACTTCGGGCCGCGACGACGCCTACTTGGGTGAAAGCCAGCGGATAGACAAGCCCCGGGACGCTTCCCTGCTTTAGACACCTGAGATGATACTGGAACACCCGTCGGTGAAATTGTAGGCAGATAAAGCTCAAGATCTCACCCATTTCGTTTCGCAGCCTTCATTTTTGCACCGTACCACATTGGGTGTTCCGAATCGTCCAAAGGAGCCGCAGAGGAGCTGTGGAAGTGCCACTAGGCACGCTCATCGCTAGTGCATCTCTGTGCATTATGTGTGTGTTCCCACGCGGGCATTAACAGCCACTCGCTCACCATTCCTCTCATCTATTCCATTCCCACTCACTATCCTCTCTCCCATCGGTTATTCCTTCTATCTAGGTCCCCGTTCACTTCACCACCACGATTACGCTCGCACGACACGTCAACGCGCGCGCCATCACCACACGTGATCGCGCCTCGCTTTCGCTCTCACGCATCAAAAGCATCGTTGGAAGCGCATCGCGCCCAGGTCCCGGACGATACCCGTTTTCCCTCATTCTCGATAAGCATTCTTATAACCTCCATGCCTCACATCTATCCTATTTACTGAACTACACTCTCCCTAACCCCATCTTTAGGCCAACGGCGACATCGCATCTGAAGAATGCGCGGTTGACTCGGTGTGCGCCGGGGATTGACTCGCCAGAGGATTGGTCATCCTCTCGGCAGCGTTGTTCGGGGGCTCCGCATCTCCCTATTCCGTCTTTGCGCACATCCTGGTCAATTGGCGTTCGGACGATGTGGTTAGCTCGAGGCTATATCACGGACAATTTACTTACGCAACGTTGTATTCTCATTCCTGTCGTTCTTGCCGGGCTCTGGTGACGCACAAGTACGCGTACAGCCACCCTGATCCTGTATTAAGCTGGCTAAATGCGACATAAAGG